>JAODUO010000846.1:90000-127500 GCA_025642075.2 Ridgeia piscesae | reverse complement strand
CAACGGACACAAGACTTGCATGTTATGTGTTTGCCGGAGACAAGGCACAGGTTGTAATGTGAACGTTGCCGCCCACAGAAAGGCCACGGCTACCACCTCGACCTGTTCGTGCTCGCCTTCCTCATCGCGGTGTGTTCATTCCTCGGTCTGCCCTGGTTCGTCGCCGCCACCGTCCGAACCATCACTCACGTGCGGAGTCTCATCAAGGAGTCGGAGCTCCGGGCCCCGGGCGAACGACCGCAGTTCCTCGGCGTCAGGTCAGCTCGCTTGTCGATGGCAAAGAACGTGTTTCGTCCATTTTGTTTTAGTAACTACTAGTTATATACATATAAAAGAAATATAATGGTTTCTGTTCGATAGTACTTTTGCACTTCGGCGGCTCCCTCGTCTGCTTCGTTGCGTGGTACTCTCTGTCGTCACGTGACAATAGAGATTAGCGCGAAATGACCGTGCGTCCGTGGATTTGCTTATATTTTTGTGTGAGCAAAATAATCGAGATGAGCAAATATTTTTCTTCCATTTCTAGTAAATACCAGTTGACTATGAAAATACTGTTTTTGCTCGACGGACATTCGATCTTTAACAGACCCGTCGCCAGCATCGTAATAGGCTACTCTCTTGTTATATGGCACAGAGTAACGCTAAGGATGCTGATTGCGTGTGTTCAAAACATCATGTAGGTTTTTTTACCAAAGCAATGGTGGGTCTATTTGTGTGTTTTGTCTGGTGGAATACTATTGATGTTGGCATATATTTGTGATTTGCTGCTGGCAAGTGGATATTGGACATCACTGTTGTAAGATGACCTTGTGTAAAATCTTTGATTTCTTTTCTTTTCTTTTTGTTATTGAATTTGTTTATTGAATTTAGTCAACAAGCGAAAAAAACATTATATCTGCAAGGTGAATTCTTAAGTGACACATGGAAAATTAATATAGCCACAGCATCTAATTGCTATGCATACATAAACACTGTATCATAACGAAAACAATATAGTGGTGTGCTGAAGTCATGCGGTTTAAAACGGTACCTCATTTATTGAAATAGCTGCATTGACATTTTACTGGTTAATAAGATATAAACACATTTATAAAGCAACGTGGTCCTTTTGCTCTATTGTTCTTTTTTTTTTATTATGCATTTCTACCTAATAATTACATTATTTATCAAACCAGATATATTAAGTTATTTACAGTTCGTTTGCAGAATAGATTACGCAATAATAATGCGTCACAGCAATGGTTCTCATTTGTTTGGTCTAAGTAATGTGTGTGTTTGTTGACAGAGAACAGCGCCTTACCGGCATCTGCATTCACATCCTCATCGGCTCGTCCGTCTTCCTTACTCCCATCCTCAAGGTAACGTCACTCTTATAAATATGATCGTTACCCGAGTGCCGTAGCAGCCTTATCAGGAATGAAATATAGAACGTAGCTGTAAAGACCCTGGAAACTTGGCTGTTTTCGCCGCTCTGGCGGAATTGTTATTTTTCTGGTTGGTATGGCTGAGCCGTACGCGTGTGGGGTGTGGGTGTACCTATTCTCAGTAGCGGATCGGTGGTGCTGAACAACAATCATCTCCTCTCCTGAAATTTTAGCTTAACTTAATAATTGTATAAATATATTTTAAACAAAATTGAACGCATTCAATTGTAAATGTAACTATAATTTTAAATGATATTTTAGTCCTCTTATAATGTATGTTTACTAATTTAAATTATATTTTTAGAAGATAATTTATATATATATATATATATATATATATATATATATATTAAAACAATTAAAGGACATTTTATATATATGTATTTATTTATTTATTAACTAGTTTACACTACAATTATTGTTAAATAAATAATATATTATTTTAATTTTGTCTTTATTTATTTATTATATTAAAAACATTTTAAAGAACAAATTATGTACAATGTATATCTTAAATCTATATCTTATATTTATTTGCCATATTTCATTGTATTGCATATATAGGCACTATATGAGTCAACGCCAGACTACATTCCAATTCATCATGTAATGCACGTTGAACATGGCAATAAAGCTTTATTATTATTATATCTCCCACAACCTTTACCCTAATCTCCCAATTATTGCCATTTCTTATGACGTTTGATATGCAAACAACCCCAATGAGAGAACGAGTAAAAATCTTGCTCTGCTTAATTATCAGGATAATTATCGAGACAAATAATCATTACTTTTTATGTAAGCGAGTTACCTAAATATTGATCTTAAAGGGGATGTCGTCTTACATGTGTGATTTATAAAGTTACTCATTTTCATTTTTTCAGCACGTTCCCATGGCTGTGCTCTACGGTGTATTCCTCTACATGGGAGTGACGTCACTGGGGGGTGTACAGGTAAATAGTGTCATCGTCTTTGGATAGACAACGCTAATAGTATGTATCGTGTTTCTCTCCAAATAACTGGTTATTAAGTCAGTCAGATTGTCCAAAAATATGTGTTACGCAACTTACGAAACACGTAATATCACACAACCGTTGTAGCTTAGATGGATGTCATCGTGAAACCATAAGAAAATAGTAACCACACCTATCGCGCATCTCGGCGGCCGCATACATACTGCTTAGTGACTTCCGGTTAAAAGCGTGTTTTGTGTATATTAACGAACATCACCGAACCGTTAGAGGAAAGACTTTGAATTCATACAATATTGTGTCGTAATCGTTCTTTCTTCTCTGCACTAGTTCATCCAGCGGATCCTCATCCTGTTCATGCCCCAGAAGTCGCAACCCGACTACGTATTCTTGCGCCACGTCGAGACATCCCGCGTTCACATCTTCACCCTCATCCAGATCTTCTGCATGCTCTTCATGTGGTTCGTCAAGAGCGTCAAGATGATTTCAATTCTATTCCCCCTGTTGGTAGGTTGCCTTCCTTTCCGCCAGGTGTTCATCCGTCCGCGTTGATATAATGAGTTGACTATGTCCAAACCACATAGTGCACATGGTGATGGGGCTGGAGATTTTGAGTGATCAAAATGGTTTCCCAAAGCTCACCCACACCTCCAGATACAGCTGAAATGACGTGGTTGCCCACCACGCTGTCCGATTCTCATATCTACTCTAGCGTCGATGTGCATTAGTGTGTATTACACTCCTCACACTAGCGATTCCCCCCCGCAATACTCGATGATGCCCAAGCCACTACCCACAAATAAGTAAACGTTTTGTGTGTGTTATTTCATGGGTGATAGGCGTAAGCTTGTTCATATTAAACAATTGTTCAGAACAGCATAGACGCATTGGATAAGTAACGATTAAAAACAATTCAAAATTATGCACATCGCAATTGAATAACGGTTGTACAGTGCTATAAAGTTATGAAGAACAACTTAATATCAACTGCAGGCAGCAATGAAAACATGGGTATATGCTTTGAAGGGAGCGTGCTTCTAGCAGCCTTAAATATATATAAGTAACACTTATGGCATCGCGTTATCCCTGAATTGTTTCCGTGTTCTTTTTGTAGCTTCTACTGCTGTGTTTCATCCGCAAAGGGATGGACTATATATTCACGCAGCGAGAGTTGTTCTGGCTCGACCATATCCTTCCTGAAGAGAAACGACGCGATGCGGAAGACGAGGCACTACAGAAAGGCGTGGAGGTGCACTACGACATCAAGGTACATTTCTCGGCCTTCAGCCAGTCAGTGTAACGTTGATGCGTAAAACGAATTAGAAATTACACGACGTTTGTTCTGTACAATCTGTTGGATACAACCGTTTGATGTGTGTTCTTTCAAGAGTAACGCCATTATCTTAGCAATAAAAGGAACCAGTTTAGACTAGATTGAATGTGTGATTTGTTAACACCTATATCACAATTGTACCAAGTATGTTAACAAATATTCGGTGCATACTTAGAAGGTTCTACCTAGTCAACCCAATTGCTGCGTATGTTATAATTTCATGACACATCAATGTTGACGTACACAGCTTTTATCATATTCAGTTTAATAACTCTTACCTTAGAGTGGTGCTTCAACCATAAATTATATGCAATAAGTACAGCCTTACTACAATGCTGAATGGTATTAATCATCAGCCTCGGTACCCGTGGTGCAATAAGAGATAATCTGAAACACCATCGCCTTAACCATCCATATTTGTGTTTGATCAGTCTGACATGAACAGCCATGTGAATCGATATTCACGAGACTTCGACGGTGATGACTATTGTCTAGTAGGTTGCTTATGCTTGTTAGTTTGATTTATGCGGTGGCGAGAATCCTGCTGGTGCACGGTTTGTTGTTCGATTGCGCTCCACTGTCTGCTTCCTTTGAGAGTGTTTCCTTCATCCTCCTTCGTCAAAATAATTACTTTAATATTCTTGCTCTCGATTTGTCAACTTCACAGAGAGAGAGAGAGAGAGAGAGAGAGAGAGAGAGAGAGAGAGAGAGAGAGAGAGAGAGAGAGAGAAAGAGAGAGAAGAGAGAGCGATTAGGTGGACAGACACAGACAGCTTGTTCTTGATTTGTCAACTTCACACAGAGAGAGAAGATGATTAGGTGGACAGACACAGACAGCTTGCTCTTGATTTGTCAACTTCACACAGAGAGAGAAGATGATTAGGTGGACAGACACAGACAGCTTGCTCTTGATTTGTCAACTTCACAGAGAGAGAAGATGATTAGGTGGACAGACACAGACAGCTTGCTCTTGATTTGTCAACTTCACACAGAGAGAGAAGATGATTAGGTGGACAGACACAGACAGCTTGCTCTTGATTTGTCAACTTCACAGAGAGAGAGAGAGAGAGAGAGAGAGAGAGAGAGAGAGAGAGAGAGAAGAGAGAGAGAGCACGATTAGGTGGACAGACACAGACAGCTTGTTCTTGATTTGTCAACTTCACAAAGAGAGACGAGTTAGGTGGACAGACACAGAAGCTTGCTCTCGATTTGTCAACTTCACAGAGAGAGAGAGAAGATGATTAGGTGGACAGACACAGAAAGCTTGCTCTCGATTTGTCAACTTCACAGAGAGAGAGAGAGAGAGAAGATGATTAGGTGGACAGACACAGACAGCTTGCTCTTGATTTGTCAACTTCACAGAGAGAGAAGATGATTAGGTGGACAGACACAGAAAGCTTGCTCTCGATTTGTCAACTTCACACAGAGAGAGAAGATGATTAGGTGGACAGACACAGACAGCTTGCTCTTGATTTGTCAACTTCACAGAGAGAGAGAGAGAAGAGAGAGAGGAGAGAGAGAGAGAGAGAGAGAGAGAGAGAAGAGAGAGAGAAGAGAGAGAGAGAGAGAGAGAGAGAGAGAGAGAAGAGAGAGAGAGAGAGAGAGAGAGAGAGAGAGAGAGAGAGAGAGAGAGAGAGAGAGAGAGAGAGAGAGAGAGAGAGAGAGAGAGAGAGAGAAGAGAGAGAGAGAGAGAGAGAGAGAGAGAGAGAGGAGAGAGAGAGAGAACACGGTTAGGTGGACAGACACAGACAGTTTAAGTTGCAGAACATAGTAGTAAACTGGCATTATTCTTGTTGATATTTCCTCCTGATGTCAATTTGGCTTCGGTTGCGATGCTGCATCTATGAGGAGAAAACAAGATCGGTGAAATGATGTTAGTCATTACAGCAAGAGCGGACTTTGATACTAACCATGCATTAGACGTGGTTAAGAACAGCAATGGGGTACTTCTCACAGATGTGCGTTTATGTGTGTATCGACAAAGTACGCTTTGTCTAAATAGTTAACATTTAACGTTAGCAACTTGTTTTTTTTTATAGAAATCATATACTACATGTGTTGTTTCTATGTTCACAAATACACACGAACACGTGTCGTTGTTTAGGGCGAACGGGACGACGAGGAAGCTCCCCCGGAGGGAGACGAGTGGGACGCTCTCACGGATAAGAGAGATTATGGAGTGGGACGCAAACTCAGGTAGGTGAAACACCCGCGGTCGGGAACCTTCCCGTTCCATAATTTAAATTCCTTATTCCCAACACTGTGATTACTAATAAATACGCTATTGGCGAACCATTGGCAGTAGAGCTGAGTAAGAGAATGCAACGTTCTGAGTTGTTCTATCGACGTACCCGCGTGAAACAGATATGAATCATGTTTATAAACTCAACAATACATTCAACTAATCAATATATTACCAATACGTTGTACTTTGTAAACTTATACTAATATGACAGACCGGAAGCTCTATTCCTACTAGAACCTCGCTATTGTCGGAGAAGTAAATCAAATGTTACCATTTCAGGTTTATTCAGAATGTTTTTGCTCTAATCATTTTATAGCCTCTAACAATATTGTTGCATGCTTATTCATGCGATGCTGACAACACTTCCTCAATACAATCCTACTATTAGTCCGGTCACTCGTCATGATATTATATTCAAGAACAGCTGCATCTATTGGACATGGTGCAGCGTGCTGTTCGAGTCATTGCAGTAATTTTTACAGGCGTCCTTTCGGCAAGCACGGTGTCCACACCAAAAAATCACGTTTCACCAACTGAGATCGCTACGGGGTGATGTGTAGTGGCTAAGACACCACATTTTCACATCTTAATAGTATGTCGCCTGCTTCTCAGATTGTGACCGCTGATGGCGTCTCACAATCTGTGTCCGCCTTTAGAAAACAGCTTTGCTCGGCTGTGTGATCGTTCTGTTTCGGTTAATGACTGTTGATTTCAGTTCCGGATAAACTGATCCGATGCGCCGTCTGCTTAGATGCAATCACTGACTTGAGATTGCCACGCTTCAATTTATTTATTTATTTATAAAATATCAACGCTATATGAATGTTCATATTTTGCATGACTTGGTGTCGGCGCCACCATGTTTGTTTCGTTCCTGCTTCCCCTCCCTGCATGTACTTTCGGTTTTGCTTTCCTTTTCGTACGTTTCGGTTTTTCTTTAAATATAATATGTGCTTTCTATTGGACTGCTTCGATGTGTTGCTTTCTTGCGATGTTGTATTGAATAACAGTTATACGAATTCCAGCATCATTGCCAGTAATTTATTAAACGTCTGCTTCTTTCTTATTTAATTCACGAAAAAATGCGATCAAAATAGCATTACATTAAAATTGAATACTACGGTGGCAGGTAAATGGGATGGAATACACTTTCATAAATACTTTATTTCGTTTCGGTGAAAGTCAATGTCCGTTAAAATATTTCGTGAATGTGCATGTGCATTTGTGTACTAATTCGAAAGCATTCGACTACTTGTACTAGGGCCTAATCATTATACATATCTTGTACTAGGGCCTAATCATACTACATATCTTACATTTAACACTACAAATAATGCTTATGGTATTTGACATAAGTTGTCATAAAATTATAACCTACCCCATGGCGAATCAGGGGTGGTTGTATTCAGATACGTAATGTGTAAATAATATAATACATTAGTGTGTTACCCTTTATGGTTCATGAATCGCATAGTGTAACTCCAGAGTAGGTACTTGTGTTAAAGTATTAATAACCTAACTGATTTCAATCACTACATATTGTTATCTTTGCGAACAATCGAACGCAAATGCAGCAAGCATAGATTCATCTACGTTACCCCGTGTTCTCTTAACTTCAAATGGTCGGAGCGGAAAACTATTTAACAGGTTGTCCAGTGGAATTATCAAAACTGAACATCGTATTAGCACAAGCGAATTAGCTTATCGCAGCGGATACTTGATAGACGAAACTAATGCGAGTGCAATAGGTTAGGAGGTTTAACTGATGACGTCGGTTTGGTTGTCACTCAGGCCGCGGCTGCTGTCGAAGGACGTAATCAAGCGCTACCAGAAGTCGAAGCCGTCGCAGCCAGACACAATCTTGGAGGAGCAAGATGGCGCAGACACGCCACCGTTCGTCGAGTCCTTCCGAGAGCGCCAGTTCTCGCTCTGAGATCAACATCTCGCAGCGTGCCGTGTACTCTCGCGCCAAGCTCACGGAAGACAAGTCAGATCTGACGGCGATCCGCAACACCTAATCCCCCGGTCTGCTGCTTCCGGTGCCGTGATCGGCACGTGATGATTTGCACGTGATTTCCACGTGATTTCCACGTGATTCGGACGTGACATGCCCGTGATTTGCACGTGATACGACGTGGCTGGAATACAACCAATGTGTGATTATGAATGACGCACGACAATTAACTTCTAATATTTAGATTATGAACTGCAATTAAATGACATGTGGTCGTGTCGATATCGGACAAACGAAATTTGTTGAGGAATTGTGCAAAAAGCATGTGAGAAGATGTTCAAAATGACGCATCGTTCTGTGAAAATATATTGTGTAATATAGCATGGCATATGGTTAGTTAGTTCTGTTTTAATATGAAAACTACTTTGTGATTAATTGAGTTACTGCTGATCTATTGTTATAGGAGATACGTTTGTTTACCCAAATTTAGAACACGGAGTCGGTTTACATAAATTCTCGTCTTGAACGGTCTCAACCTGGGTCGATATTATCGAACAAATCGGTTTCGTCTGATTTCCCGTTGTTGTACACTTAGCAGTAATCACGAGTAAAATATGTCTAACTCGTTGTGTATTTTCTGTTTACAATCCAGTGGAATACGTAGGAATTTATGCTGATATTAACTTCAAGCGGGCATTACGTTTGTATGTTATTCATTACAGAACTTATGCACTTTATTACCTGTAAGATATCGATGCATTTCACTGGAGGTAAGACGTACAACTCGCATCTTTCGTTACAGCATTCCCAGCATGCAATTGTACTGTTGACCGGAAATTAATAATGGTTTGAAGAAACTGTTTTAGAACCGTTAGGAATTTCTCGGAGACGTTCTGTTTTATTACATGTTCATTATAGAATTGTGCAAGTTGTCTTTATCTTACAGTTCGTTTTGTTTCTTTGCTGACTTTCGTTCAGAAAAGTGTTTTGCTGTTGATGATTGTTTTGGATAAACATAATTATATACGCTTTACTACTAATAATTGTTAACATGTTTTGATACTGAAATAGCGTAGATGACACGAGTCACCTGTAAAAGAGAATGACTTAAATAGACTCGTGTGTTTCTGTAGAGACCGTTGGAAAATGGTCTAATGTAACAACAAATACTGAATGCAAAATAAAAAATATATAAACAACATTGGTATTTTATTGAAACTTTGCAAAAGACTTGAAGATAATGATCGGGAGGGGATGCTTTGCTTACTCTGGAAACGTGTGTATCAGTGCCGCAGCTAGCCATGTTATAAGTCGCACTACACTAATTACAATTAGCATCCGACAAACTCATTCAAATTCATGACTATCCGCTCGGCTCACTTTAGCCAACAAGATAATTACGTTTCTACACAAACCCAAATTAACGAAATATCGTGTTTCGATATAAAATGAACCTTCTTTGGCAAAAGGTAAGACAATAACAGATCTTATCATTTAGCTTATCATTAGTATTATTGTATCACTATAACCATGTCATTTGTTATTTTTGTAGATTGTTTTAGAGTAAGAGTTGTTGAATATTCTTACTGATCACATATCATGAACGGTATTGGTAAACGACAATTATCCGGTGATTGTAAATGTTAATTTCAGATAACAGATTATTGTAGTAATAAGTACCCAAACTGGCCACGATGAGGCGACACTGGCTCATTTTTGTAACACTTAACGATTATCAGTAGTAATCTAATAACTATGTGTGATGTTCAAATGTGTGATTCGCATGTGTGTGTGTGTGTGTGTGTGTGTGTGTGTGTGTGTGTGTCGTGCGTGCGTGCGTGCGTGTCGTGGTGTGTGTGTGTGTGTGTGTGTGTGTGTGTGTGTGTGTGTGTGTGTGTGTGTGTGTGTGTGTGTGTGTGTGTGTGTGTGTGTGTGTGTGTGTTTTGTGTGTATGTATGTGTGTGTGTTGTTTTGTGTGTATGTGTGTGTGTGTGTGTGTGTGTGTGTGTGTGTGTGTGTGTGTGTGTGTATGTGTGTGTGTGTGTATTGGTGTGTGTGTGTGTGTGTGTTGTATGTGTGTGTGTGTGTGTGATGTGTGTGTGTGTATGTGTGATGTGTGTGGTGTGTGTTGTGTGTGTGTGTGTGTGTGTGTTGTGTGTGTGTGTGTGTGTGTGTGTGTGTATGTGTGTGTGTGTGTGTGTGTGTGTATGTGTTTGTGTGTGTGTGTGTTGTGTTTGTGTGTGTGTATGTGTGTGTTGTGTGTGTGTGTGTGTGTGTGTGTGTGTGTGTGTGTGTGTGTGTGTGTGTGTGTGTGTGTGTGTGTGTGTGTGTGTGTGTGTGTGTGTGTGTGTGTGTGTGTGTGTGTGTGTGTGTGTGTGTGTGTGTGTGTGTGTGCTTGCGTCTGGATACCGAATATCAAGAAATTCGTTACGCTGGTTTTAACTGCACTGATTGATCGAGCGAACCAAAATATTCACGGACTCATAAATCAACCATTTTCAGAACTATGTTTTATACGAGATACAGGATAATTTATTACATTTCTCAAAGGACAGAACATTGTCTTGTGGTCCGTATAAAATAATAAAAATAGTAACTACAAAGGCAGGCGCAGACTCATGAGTCTCGTGGATACATTCAGTGTAAATGCTGTGGCGGTGGTGACAAGGTTACCCAATTTAGTCAGTTATAAAATAAATACATAAATAACTACTGATTGAAAATAAATATTTTAGAAATGTAAGCTTGTTGAATTGGCGAATGTTTTATATTATGAGTGTCATGTTTTGATGCATTTGAAAACAGTGGCGCCACATCGTGGAATGTGGTGGCGTCACAATTTGTGTCATGCAATCTGGAAATAAACGTTACTTTTCATTCTGGGGTGCTTCGTAGTTAACCGGAATCTGAATAGGTTAACGGACGCACTCGCGCACCCACGCATGCACGCGCCTCGGTCCATCATATAATTTAAAGTATCACTGACCATGATGCGGACACAGCATTGCAACAGTTCATAAACATTCAAAGTCCAACTCAGTTGTATTATAACGTTACTCGCTCACCATGTCATGTTTTTTTAAACGAAATTGTCCTCAACCATCCAAAGGTTGGTAGGCGGATTCCCGGTTCGACCCTCTTCCGTTACATGTGTAAAATGTGGGCCAGTTAATTAAGTCACACGCGCACAGATACGTGCACACTCACTAACATACGCACGCACGGACACACGGACGCACGGACGCACGGACGCACGGTCGCACGGACGCACGGACGCACGGACGCACGGACGCACAGGACGCACGGACGCACGGACGCCGGACGCACGGACGCACGGAAGCACGGACGCACGGACATACCCTCGTGCAACGTACCGCATTCACAGACACATGCAGCATGACAGCGGTACAATACCAACCACCGAGCTGACTAGTGATGATAAAGATGATGAATGACCTCTTGGCGGCATTTAGCCACTTGCTTGTCCCTCTTTGTTTACGCATTCTCGTGGCAGTCGTCAACTTCAATATAAAAGTCAAAGTGAAATGAACGTAGGCCTCTTCCTCGTTCTCCTCTATTACTACTACTACTGCTGCTGCTGCTGCTGCTACAGCTACTGCTACCAGCTGCTACTACCTACTGCTACTGCTACTGCTACTGCTACTGCTGCTGCTGCTGCTACAGCTACAGCTACTGCTACTACTACTGCTGCTACAGCTACTGCTACTAGCTGCTACCCAGCTCGTGCACTCTGCGCTAACTGTCTGCACTACATGTGCTGCTGCGCTGCAAAGCGTAGCTCGCTCTGCTCTGCCTACTATACTACTACTACTGCGCTGCTGCTGCTGCTAAGCTACTGCTACTGCTACTGCTGCTAGCTGCTACTCTACTGCTGCTGCTGCTGCTCTGCTCTAGCTGCTACTTGCATCCTGCTGCTACACTACAACTACTGCTACTACTACTGCTGCTACTAGCTAACTGCTTAGCTGCTGCTGCTACTGCTACTGCTACTGCTACTGCTACTGCTACTGCTGCTGCTGCTGCACAGCTACGCTACTGCAGCACCTAACTACTGCTAGCTATGCTGCTGCTCACAGCTACTGCACTAGCTACTGCTGCTGCTGCTGACTACTACTACTACGCTGCTACTGCTCTGCTACGCTGCTGCTGCTAGCTACGCACTGCTACTGCTACACATGCTACTGCTACTGCTCTGCTACTGCTCTGCTACTGCTACTGCTGCTACTACTGCACTACTACTACTACTACTACTACACTACTAGCTACGCACTGCTGCTGCGCACTGCACAGCTACGCTACACGCAGCAGCACGCTAGCACGCACAGCAACGCTGCGCAACGCTGCTGCTCAACAGCACAGCAACAGCAACAGCGACACACAGCATACTAATTACCTACTACTAGCTACTATAGCACACGGCAACAGCAACACGCTAACACTCTAGCTACCTACTGCTAGCTGCTACTGCTGCGCGGCTACAACCACACACACTACAGCACAGCAACTACTACACTGCTAACTGCTACACAAGCTACTCTCTGCTAGCCCTAACAGCAGCTGCTACTGCTACTAGCTACACTGCACAACACCGACACCTACTAACTAGCTACTTACAACAACACTTCTACACAACACTAGCTACTACTACCTACACTACACTGCACACAGCTACATACAACACAGCTGGCGCTGCTACGCGCTACTACTACACTCTACTACACACTACTACACTACTACTACTACTGCTACACTACTACTAGCTATCTACAACACTGCGCTGCTGCTGCCTGCTAGCTGCTACTATACACTACTACTAGCTAGCTAGCTGCTACTACTAGCTACTACACACAGCTGCTGCTGCAGCTGCTGCTACACGCTACTAGCTACTGCTACTAGCTAGCTAGCTACTACTAGCTAGCTACTACTACACTACTACTACACTACTACTATACTAGCACTACACTGCTGCTGCTGCTGCTGCTGCTGCTGCTGCTGCTGGCTGCTGCTGCTGCTGCTGCTGCGTTCTACTAACATACAATTAAAACTTTACCAATCATACCTAGAAAGTAAATCAAACGAACTAGAACACGTATAGACCAACGGCGCTGCGCTGCTGCTGCGCGTGCGCAACGGCTGCTACTACACTACTCTGCTGCTACTGCTGAACATGCTGCTGCGCTGCTGCTGCGGCAACGGACCAACGCTACTGCTAGCTGCAGCACTAGCGCTGCTTGCTGCTACTGCTGCTGCTGCTGCTGCTGCTGCTGCTGCTGCTGCTGCTGCTGCTGCTACTGCTGCTGCTGCTGCTGCTGCTGCTGCTGCTGCTGCTAGTATTCTTACTAATCATACATATTTGGAAACAGCGTTTTTCTAAACCAAAAATTAAATTATTTAATCCAATATACTAGAAAGTAAATCAAACGAACTAGAACACGTATAGACACGACGTGTTCACAGCACATGTTGCCAATCACAATAGCGATACCGATACCTAGGCGGGCGCTGCTTGGAAACGGTTCTAACGAGTCTTTGTGGCCGACGAACATCAACTATTTCTTTGTGCTTAAATAAGTGCGAACTACTGTTGATGCTCTCCACGTTACTACATTGACGAAAGAATCGTCATTAAGCATTATTCCAACGTCACGAGTACGTATCCATGACAACTGTTTCACGGCACTTAATATCTGCTCCGTTTTCATTTACTCAAGTAAGTTGCTAGTAGTTTTGGCATTATTATAACGACAACATGTTGTTATTGTGACTGTTGTAACATTACAGCCGAATTCTGAGTTTCCTTGTTTTTGCGCCGTTATAACTATACTTTAAATTGTGTACGTCAGTTATATTATACGTCAGTGTGTTAGTTCCAAGATTAAACGTCATCACAGGCGTATTCATTGAACGAACGTACTGCTTTTTGAAGCCCTACAATCGGCCCGATACCACCACAGTGGGCGCTGTATAGTAGGGGACATGTTGAAACTAACCATGTCGCTGTTTGGGCTTCGGAAATGAGCTAAGATATATATATATATATATATATATATATATATATATATATATATATATATTTTTTAAGTAATTGTTCGCAATACTATGCGTCCTGTGAAATTAAAACGCTTAGGCATTAGGGTAAATTTACTATAGGCTATGAATAACCTGTATAGGGTAAGTAATTAACAGTCAGTTTATACCGTCTGTGTCGCAACAAACTAAGGGCGTTACTGGATTTTGGAGTGACTGGCATGTTTCCGTGATATAAATAAAAGAGTCAGAGAGAGAGAGAGTGAGAGAGTGAGAGGAGAGAGAGAGAGAGAGAGAGAGAGAGAGAGAGAGAGAGAGAGAGAGAGAGAGAGAGTGTGTGTGAGAGAAAGCGAGAGCGAGAGCGAGAGAGATAGTGGGAGAGAGAGAGATATTGAGAGATAGAGAGAGAGAGAGAGAGAGAGAGAGAGAGAGAGAGAGAGAGAGAGAGAGAGAGAGAGAGAGAGAGAGAGAGATAGTGAGAGAGTGAGAATGAGAGAATGACAGAGTGAGTGAGTTAGTGAAAGAGTGAAGAGTGAGAGTGAGTGAGACAGACGAGAAACCTATCTCGACGCCCGAGGGGAGATACACTTGGATTGGTTTAACATAATTATCTTTAAGGAATGTTTCATACAGTGTCGACCGGTATCGCGTCATTGTCCCAAGTGCGGATAAATTGTGTAAAGCATGTGTCCTAATTACTTGCCGGAGCGGCATGGAGCTAAAGACACATGTTTAGACACGAGTTTAGCCTCAGCGTCTTGTGATTTGTTTTAATGTTTTCGGAGTCAACAATTTGTAATACACATTCCCGTCGTTCCAGTTGCACCGTTCACTCGAAACCCCGCAAATAAATACATAAAAATTACCTCACCCTAGAAACCGCGAACAATCTCCAAAATTACACTCGTCATAAAGAGTGAACATTCTGTCACTGTCCCCCGACGACACCGCCAACAATATCGGCCACTACCCCCTTCGACAACGCCAACAATATCGTCCATTACCCCCTTCGACAACGCCAACAATATCGTCCACTACCCCCTTCGACACCGCCAACAATATCGTCCATTACCCCCTTCGACAACGCCAACAATATCGGCCACTACCCCCTTCGACAACGCCAACAATATCGTCCACTACCCCCTTCGACACCCCCAACAATATCGTCCATTACCCCCTTCGACAACGCCAACAATATCGTCCATTACCCCCTTCGACACCGCCAACAATATCGTCCATTAACCCCTTCGACAACGCCAACAATATCGTCCACTACCACCTTCGACAACGCCAACAATATCGTCCATTACCCCCTTCGACAACGCCAACAATATCGTCCATTACCCCCTTCGACAACGCCAACAATATCGTCCACTACCCCCTTCGACAACGCCAACAATATCGTCCACTACCCCCTTCGACAAGGCCAACAATATCGTCCATTACCCCCTTCGACACCGCCAACAATATCGTCCACTACCCCCTTCGACAACGCCAACAATATCGTCCATTACCCCCTTCGACAACGCCAACAATATCGTCCACTACCCCCTTCGACAACGCCAACAATATCGTCCATTACCCCCTTCGACAACCGCCAACAATATCGTCCACTACCCCCTTCGACACCGCCAACAATATCGTCCATTACCCCCTTCGACAACGCCAACAATATCGCCCCCCCCCCCCCCCCCCCCCCCCCCCCCCCCCCCCCCCCCCCCCCCCCCCCCCCCCCCCCCCCCCCCCCCCCCCCCCCCCCCCCCCCCCCCCCCCCCCCCCCCCCCCCCCCCCCCCCCCCCCCCCCCCCCCCCCCCCCCCCCCCCCCCCCCCCCCCCCCCCCCCCCCCCCCCCCCCCCCCCCCCCCCCCCCCCCCCCCCCCCCCCCCCCCCCCCCCCCCCCCCCCCCCCCCCCCCCCCCCCCCCCCCCCCCCCCCCCCCCCCCCCCCCCCCCCCCCCCCCCCCCCCCCCCCCCCCCCCCCCCCCCCCCCCCCCCCCCCCCCCCCCCCCCCCCCCCCCCCCCCCCCCCCCCCCCCCCCCCCCCCCCCCCCCCCCCCCCCCCCCCCCCTTTGACACCGCCAACAATATCGTCCACTACCCCCTTTGACACCACCAACAATATCGTCCACTACCCCCTTTGACACCACCAACAATATCGACAACTACCCCTTTTGACACAGCCAACCATATCGACAACTACACCCTTTGACACCACCAACAATATCGCCACTACCCCCTTAGACACCCAAAATTCCATACCCCTTGACACCACCAACAATATCGACAACTACCCCTTTTGACACAGCCAACCATATCGACAACTACCCCCTTTGACACCGCCAACAATATCGACCACTACCCCCTTAGACACCGCCAACAATATCGTCCACTACCCCCTTAGACACCGCCAACAATATCGACAACTACCCCCTTGACACCGCCAACAATATCGACCACTACCCCCTTCGACACCGCCAACAATATCGACAACTACCCCCTTGACACCGCCAACAATATCGACAACTACCCCCTTCGACACCGCCAACAATATCGACCACTACCCCCTTCGACACCGCCAACAATATCGTCCACTACCCCCTTTGACACCACCAACAATATCGTCCACTACCCCCTTTGACACCGCCAACAATATCGACAACTACCCCCTTTGACACAGCCAACAATATCGACAACTACCCCCTTTGACACCACCAACAATATCGACCACTACCCCCTTTGACACCACCAACAATATCGTCCACTACCCCCTTTGACACCGCCAACAATATCGACAACTACCCCTTTTGACACAGCCAACCATATCGACAACTACCCCCTTTGACACCACCAACAATATCGACCACTACCCCCTTTGACACCACCAACAATATCGACCACTACCCCCTTTGACACCACCAACAATATCGACCACTACCCCCTTTGACACCACCAACAATATCGACCACTACCCCCTTTGACACCGCCAACAATATCGACACTACCCCCTTTGACACCACCAACAATATCGACACTACCCCCTTTGACACCACCAACAATATCGACCACTACCCCCTTTGACACCACCAACAATATCGACCACTACCCCCTTTGACACCGCCAACAATATCGACCACTACCCCCTTTGACACCACCAACAATATCGACCACTACCCCCTTTGACACCACCAACAATATTGACTACTACCCCCTTTGACACCACCAACAATATCGACCACTACCCCCTTTGACACCACTAGCAATATCGACCACTACCCCCTTTGACACCACCAACAATATCGACCACTACCCCCTTTGACACCACCAACAATATTGACTACTACCCCTTTTGACACCACCTACAATATCGACCACTACCCCCTTTGACACCACCAACAATATCGACTACTACCCCCTTTGACACCACCAACAATATTGACTACTACCCCTTTTGACACCACCTACAATATCGACCACTACCCCCTTTGACACCACCAACAATATCGACTACTACCCCCTTTGACACCACCAACAATATCGACCACTACCCCCTTTGACACCACCAACAATATCGACCACTACCCCCTTTGACACCGCCAACAATATCGACCACTACCCCCTTTGACACCACCAACAATATCGACCACTACCCCCTTTGACACCACCAACAATATCGACAACTACCCCCTTTGACACCGCCAACAATATCGACCACTACCCCCTTTGACACCGCCAACAATATCGACCACTACCCCCTTAGACACAGCCAACAATATCGACAACTATCCCCTTGGACACCGCCAACAACATCGACAACTACCCCCTTCGACACCGCCAACAATATCGACCACTACCCCCTTTGACACCACCAACAATATTGACTACTACCCCTTTTGACACCACCTACAATATCGACTACTACCCCCTTTGACACCACCAACAATATTGACTACTACCCCCTTTGACACCACCAACAATATTGACTACTACCCCTTTTGACATCACCTACAATATCGACTACTACCCCCTTTGATACTGCGACCATCACCAGCATCAATCCCGCACACACTACCACAACCTTCCGACACCGACGATGTCTGATAAATGACGGCTCCGAACCCTTCCCCCAAAAACTCACCATTCGGATTTGGTGGTACAGGCCGACTTCCGATGGCAACATTAGTCAGTGTGTGGACCTGTTGAGTATAATTACGCTGACAGTGGTTGATAACGCACGCTTTCGCACAATCACAAACACATAAATACGGATATTCTAGCTGTCAGATTCATGATTGACTGCGACTCGAACTGCTACATTGAGCGATTCAATTTCCCGTGTACCAATATCCGGATGAAACCATGCAGTTGCCGGCAGAGCTGTAGAGCCGACACATCGCATCATTCCGGGTCGTTGTCTCTAGGAATTATACGTTCATTTTGGTTGCTTGATTTTCCGCATACCACTCCCGTATAGATAGATTCCTAGCTATAGCTAATGATATGATAACATCCTTCTGGTAGACAAAAGGCTTTCTTTCGTCAGATATGGACGGCAACGCCAGATTAGAGACACGACTGAAAGGAAGATATCCAAGAGCAAGTGTCACACTTCCGCCTGTGACGTGCGTCAGTTGTTACGCCAAAGGTCAGTACATGTCACACAGTTGGATTACGGAATAGCACATGTACACACACGATCACACGCGCCATGCACACACACACGCACGCACGCACACACGCACGCACTCACACACACTCACACACATGCACGCACACACACACACGCGCTCACACACATACACATACACGCACGCACGCACGCACACACCCATACACACACACACACACACACACACACAAACACACACACACACACACACACACACACAACACAAGACAAACACACACACACACACACACACACACACACACACACACACACACACACACACACACACACACACACACACACACACACATGCATACACATATACACACACACTCACGCACTCAGTCACTCAGTCACTCAGTCACTCAGTCACTCAGTCACTCACTCACTCACTCACTCACTCACTCACTCACTCACCCACTTGCTGACTGACGCATGCAGGCTCAGAAACATCAAAAGCACCAGTTTGCATTCAACATCGTTCAGATTTGCAGATGCATACATACACACACATACATAATATATATATATATATATATATATATATATATATATATATATATATATATATATACAGTCACGTCTCATTTATTCAAGCACTCTCAAGGTTTTTGATCGGATAAACCAAACGTTCAGATTAGCGAGACACCTCATTTTACATGGTATATAATATACTATAATATCGGTAACCTTAGAGCAACATGTATGAGTGAAACAGTGTGTAAGTTTGCGAGTGTGCGTGTGCATATGTTGTGTGTGTGTGTGTGTGTGTGTGTGTGTGTGTGTGTGGTGTGCGTGTGCGTGTGCGTGTGCGTGTGCGTGTGCGTTCGTTTGCGTGTGCGTGTGCGTGTGCGTGTGCGTGTGCGTGTGCGTGTGCGTGTGCGTGTGCGTGTGCGTGTGCGTGTGCGTGTGCGTGTGCGTGCGCAGGCCCCTATATATGTTGCACTACTTGTGTATGCCCAATGTTATCTTATTGCATTGTCGTCATTGTTCATCTTCTCCTCAAGAGGGACACCGTCTGAGGTATGCTCCTCCCAAGCCGCCCAAACATGCACACTCGACTCCCACCTTCTGTCACGAGCTGTGTGTCATTGCCGAGTCGGCGCCGACGGAGGCTGTTCCACTTCCGCCCGTCCCTCGGCCGTCTCTTCCCCGCCTCAAGGCTAGTCAGTTGGGTCCAGGTAACTAGGACGCATTCACCATCCTATACAATAGTTACAAATGAAGCACACGTTTTACGTTGCGGCACAGACAAAACATGCGGTTAGAAATCAAGAGTCTTTGTAAATATGTATTATTCAGCTAATAAGCTGATGAAGTAAGACCACATGTGTTGTTAAATAAACTTTCATTCATTCATTCATTCATTCAATCAATCATTCATTCAATCAATCATTCATTCAATCATTCATTCATTCATTCATTCATTCATTCATTCATTCATTCATTCATTCATTCATTCATTCATTCATTCATTCATTCATTCATTCATTCATTCATTCATTCATTCATTCATTCATTCATTCATTCATTCATTCATTCATTCATTCTTTCATTCTTAATTGTTTTCATTCATTCATTCATTCATTCATTCATTCATTCATTCATTCATTCATTCATTCATTCATTCATTCATTCATTCATTCATTCATCCATCCATCCATCCATCCATCCATCCATTCATTCATTCACAGTAAGGTGCTCGTCCGCCATTACCCGTGTAGTGCAGAGCAACTAGAAATGGTGGTTTTGTGCAACGTGGCTTCAGAGCTGTATAATTACGGCAAGTAGCAGTCGATGTTTATCTGCGTATTGATACATGTGTCATGTCTGAGTCTAGCAATAATGAAGAGGTATCAGGTTTAAACGTGATTTGTAGGGGGAAAAATCCACAACATGTCTACCAGTGTAAGATAAATATGTTGTGAAATTTTCGATAATAGATCTATTTAAATTTGACAGGAAAGGAAAGAAACGTTATAATGGCTGCCTGTGGAAAACTAAAAGTTTCAGGCCTGATGCCATTAAATACATCAACTTATATGTACATTTTACAGTGACAAAGGTGAAAGAGGGCGCCGTAGCGACGCCTCTGATTGACACAGGATACGAAGGTGCCTTCATTGCGCCCAAGTTGCAAAGCTGCACCAAGATCGACTATTACGTGACAAGATATTTAGAACGACACACCGCTGACTACGCGCCCTTCATACGAACGAGGTTGGCTATTGCACGAAGCGTGTTCAACAATAATCTAAACATTAAGTCGCACATAGTAAATTCCATCATTGCCAAGTTTCCGTATAGTGATTACATAGTTTTGACGCTACGTTCCTGCAAGCTCCAAACAGAATGTAGCTAAATTTTATTTAATTATGTCCGTTGCTAGCCTTGGTTACCCAGGCTCCGTGAGGTGGCAGCACTTTATGCCCCTCAACTGTCTTCTCGACGTAGTTCAGCAATCCGTTGCTGGTATTGGTAATTACTACGACGGGAGCAGATTTTCGGCGATTTTGTTGGTTTTTTTATCGTTTTGAATTGGTTGTGAATTACTCTAACCCATCAATTTGTGTCGGCAGCTGATCGAGAAGCCAATGATTGTGTCACAGTGTGGCCTGCGCACCAAAATGAGTGATAAGTCAGAACACCGTGAAATTGAGACATATATGCTATCTGTTGGGATTCCGTAGACAGTGGGCTTTTAAGATGACCCCTCAGTTTTTGAAATATCTTCCGTATTTGTTTTTATTTATTTCGTAAATTTAAGCACACTGTTAAAACGTTTTGAGGAACGAGATAAGCTTAACTCAAATTGCGCTCGTAAATGCATGTATTTAGTTAGTTTTGGATTGTTTGTCGAAACAAATCACAGGGATACCGAAATATAAGACAACAAGTTCTACCAAAATTACGAGAATGACGACACCTAAGGTAAACGAACATGTTTGGCTCGTGTCCGGAACAGACGTGTTCGACTTAACACACCTTCTCAGGTCGCTGGGACCATCACGTTTATGTAACGTTGCACCAGAACTCCTAATGTAATGCACGTCGCTTATACCATCCCCTTTAACATCCAGTTGGTTCCATTGCCTGTGCAGGTTTCCTCGTGGACATAATGAGCATTGGGTATAACATGATGTAACAGTTCAGTAAAGTATTAAAGTATCACGTCCGGTCGGAAGGTCAATACAGTTTGTAGGACTTGTCAGGAAAGTGCACAAAAGGATGGATACGGTTTACTGGTCACATCGAAGTTATAAATCGTGTCTTGGTTTGTAGATAATGCCACACTGACAAACGTGAGTGTCATGCACGTACATCCAGTTTTGTGATATATTGTTTTATTTAAGGGCGCCATGTGTGTTGCTATCTATCCATCCCGTTTGACTTGAGTATCCTAGTACGCTAACCAATTGTCTTGTAGTAAATCGTGTTGGCTTCCCGACATCATGGCCGTATAACTCCTCGTCAACTATGTGTGTCAATGTTCAGCTGATTTTCGATACTGGGACCCGGATATACTTTATGGTGATCATGCCCTAAGAATTAGCTTCATACATTTCGTGTAATTCTTCTTATATTAAAACAAGAACATGATCTGTTTTGCCAGTAAAGTAGAAGAAGGTCAGTCTAGCGAACCGTTCAAGACGGACCCGTCTTCTACGACAGTCGGTAGTCAAAACCGCGTGAGACTCGCCAAACTGAAGCGTCGTGACCCAGGCTGGTACAACGACTTGCCGGCCTGCTTTAAACCTCTGCCATGCATTGAGATCGACCGGACGGTGTGTGTGTGTGTGTGTGTGTGTGTGTGTGTGTGTGTGTGTGTGTGTGTGTGTGTGTGTGTGTGTGTGTGTGTGTGTGTGTGTGTGTGTGTGTGTGTGTGTGTGTGTGTGTGTGTGTGTGTGTGTGTGTGTGTGTGTGTGTGTGTGTGTGTGTGTGTGTGTGTGTGTGTGTGTGTGTGTGTGTGTGTGTGTGTGTGTGTGTGTGTGTGTGTGTGTGTGTGTGTGTGTGTGTGTGTGTGTGTGTGTGTGTGGCGCGTGGCGCGGCGGGTGGCGGCGTGCGTGCATAAGTATATACCTTTATGTGTATGTACGGGCGTGCCGGTGTGCGGGCGTGCCGGCGTGTGGGCGTACTTGCATGTATGCCATTATCGATGTACATTCTGTTTCATCCATCTACCCATATTAAGTCCAGAAAAAATCGTCAATCACTAGCGAGAATAATTTCTCCATGCGACATGATTGTGTTACGTGACCCCACCAACACAACCTACATGTGCCATAGTGCACTCAGTACTAAACTAGCACTTGTGTGTACTTTGGGTTGTATACTATGAGTGAGTTCCCGGTGGTTACGGCAGTAACAGGTCCGCGTGTTTGCAGGGTCAGTTCGTCGGCGACCTGGAGTCGCCGGTTCTCGTCAGATTTCTCAGCCCAAAGAAGATGAAGGTGTGGCAACATTAGATATCTTAGACGTACAAAAGACTAAAGAGACATTCCCAACAGATTATTAAAACATTGTGTGCAACTTGTCTATGTCCGTATACCTTAACTATAACGGAAACAGTATCGAAAAAAAATTTCATGCGAGTCTAGTCGCTATTATATGCAAGCAATGGAACACTACCATGTCTTCAGTAATGCGAGCAAATCTAATCTTTGACGTCTGTTCAAAGTTAAACATTGGTTATCTCAAGCGACAAAGCTGATTGGAGCAAGTAACCACGTGCACTACTATAATTAATGCAACGAAACTGTAATAACCACATAGCACACACAGTTTTGTGTAAATACTTATTGCGGTGTTCTTGTGCTGGTGTTTGCAGAAACACAACCGGGGGTACTTCCAACTGCGTAAGCCAGCCAAGCCATCGACGGTAAAGAGCCGCTCTGTAGAAACTCAACCCCGGATAACCTCTCGCCTGGCTCGGACCTTGGCCAGTGTTTCGAGGGTGACCAGCAGCGTCCTGTCCTTAGCCGTTCCCAGGCTTTCCCGGCCCAGCGACATCGGCACAAAAGTGACGAGGCACGCGACAAAATGACCTGTCATCACGATGGCGTCACGACGAACAGTGTCCAGTCGCTGCTTGATTACGTAGTGGAAGAAATCGAATGCATATCCGTTACACGGAACGTCGAGTTGCCGAAAGGAACGTGTTCATGTAACAATTTATCTTGTTACACACCATGTAACGTGTGTGTGTGTGTGTGTGTGTGTGTGTGTGTGTGTGTGTGTGTGTGTGTGTGTGTGTGTGTGTGTGTGTGTGTGTGTGTGTGTGTGTGTGTGTGTGTGTGTGTGTGTGTGTGTGTGTGTGTGTGTGTGTGTGTGTGTGTGTGTGTGTGTGTGTGTGTGTGTGTGTGTGTGTGTGTGTGTGTGTGTGTGTGTGTGTGTGTGTGTGTGTGTGTGTGTGTGTGTGTGTGTGTGTGTGTGTGTGTGTGTGTGTGTGTGTGTGTGTGTGTGTGTGTGTGTGTGTGTGTGTGTGTGTGTGTGTGTGTGTGTGTGTGTGTGTGTGTGTGTGTGTGTGTGTGTGTGTGTGTGTGTGTGTAACACACCATGTAACGTACGTTTTGACGATGGGCACAAATAATGTACACTTGTAGAGCCTGTGTGTGTATGAAAGGGCATCCTAGAGTGCCTTAGTTTAACATCACAATGTTCCACGACGTGTGTTCAATAAAACAAAACTACGTGAGTTATTGTAGAGCTGTGTGCAACAGATATTATACAAATACAACTAGGTCATATAGACAAGCACAACAGCATCCATTTATATACACCTTGTACACACCATATATACACGTGTACACACCGTGTACACTTGCATACAACATGTACGCTTGTACACACCATGTACGCATATATAAATCACGTACGTTTGTTCAGACTAGTACATGTGCATACACAATGTACAGTTATATGTGTGCATAACATGTACACTTATACACGTCTTGTGTGCTTGTACACATAATGTACGATCTTGTATAAACCCTGTACATTTGTACACATTATGTACAGTTATGCGCATACATGTGTCGTGTGCACTTAAACACACTACACACCATTTACACGCTATGTACATACGCCATGCGATGGGGCTACGTACACTGCGATTGTGATATTATACAGTGGCAGGGCCAATGTGCACTAGGAATTTCATTATGGCATTTGCCAATTTGTTTTTCTTTTTGTTGAAATGTTACCGATGCTAGCCACGTTTTTTAACCGCAGCGTCCTTTGATGTTCAACGTTTCCACATTCAAGATAGCCTCTACTACATTCAACACATCATAGCAGACTTCCTTTTTCCATAGAATCTTATATAAAACAAATATTTATAGTTATGCTTTTTCGTATAATATTAAAATACACGTCAGAGCCACCTAGCGAATACGTTTGAACTATTACTTGTTGGGTAGATGGCGCATAATTTCGGTCAACATGGCGGCCATGGATGGTTTGGTGGAGTTGCTCGATAGGGAAATTCCCGAGGCTAGAAGACACCTAGGCGAAAGTCATATAAATCTCGAAAGGGTGGCATCATATTGTGAAGGAAACTATCTACAGGTAATGTGTCGGGACAGACGCTTGGTGCCTTTCGATGACATTTAAACCAGGTCCTGGTCCCGGATGCCAAACCTGGACCCACCCGCACTGCCGATCATTGCATTATCATCACGGAGTCGGGAGACCTTTCTTGCTAAACCACTCACATACAAGTGCCTATCAAGTGCATGCAAAATACCTAATGTCAATCTTGTCAAAAGTACCTTCAACCTAATACTAAACCTAAACCTTATTCCAATTAAGAACAGCCAAAAGCGGGCACCTGTAGTTGTACACAGTTACTCAGTGTGACAGTTGGTTAGCAAGATTGCCGATTAAGAAAGGTCTTATTCCTGAGTTCTTATGATTATTATGTACCGGTCCACAACATGTCAAAAGGCTAAATGCTAAGCACACACCAACCATCACTGACTTGGGCCTGGGGAGCCAGTTGGCGTAAAAAGCAGTCTGCCCTAAACGTCAATTAGTTATACATGTACTGCCTTTTGCAAACATTGCAGCATACAACTGCCCCCACACACCAACTGAATATCACTTGCCCAGTGTCAGTGCAATTTACAATTCTGTAATTGCAGTTTACAAGCTATAACAAAGCCAGACAACACCAAACCCCACCAAGCTGAATCCCAAGGCCTAGCTGACTGGGGCCCGAGGCACTTGACATCTTGGCATCTGATAATATGATGATGTTTTGCCCTGTGTCACTGAGTGCCAGGGCAAAACAAACAAATACCATCAAATCAATACAAGTTATATAATGTCCTTCTTGATGTTTTCACCACCACTCATAATTTTATGCGTACATTTAATTACAAATGTGTTTTATTAATCACATATAAGCGTGACAACATATCAAAAAATTTATCTTGCAGCGCTGAGACCATCTAGTTTGGACTATCCGTATATGGCATGGTAATGAATATTCAGTTAATTTCACCAGACTCAGTTTTATCCGGGACAAGTCCACTGTGTTTATTAAACTCAATAGTTATTGTATGGCTCATGAATATTCATTATAATCAGACTGCGTAATTAATCACTCACATCGCAGCAAGCTGAAAGTGATTCACAACACGGTTATGTATTGGCTTGTTGCGTAGATAACACCCAAGTTATCCACTGATTTTGTAAGATAAAAGTAACAGAAAAAATACTTATGCAAAATTGTCACCTATTGATATAGTACTCCTCGAAAAGGAATCCCTTTAACATAACTAGTAACTACGATAAAGTAAACATCTAAATCGGTTGGCGTCATCACAAGAGGTGACATGGCAGTAACTGGCTGTGTTTTGTGCAGGCGTCAGACAAGCCACGAGCCCTGGAGGAGACAAAGAACTACACGACACAGTCCCTGGCAAGTGTCGCGTACCAGATCAACACACTCGCCACCAACTTCCTCAATCTGCTCGATCTACAGCTGCACCAGATGGAAGACATGGAATCCAGTGTTAATAACCTCGCACAGGTATCTCCCTCTGTACATGTCTTTTCTCATGAAGGTAACCGTGGCTTGTTTCTTGGACATACTCGTTATGTTTTTGTAAATGTACTTCGGGCTCTGTTTTTTACCTTTCAGTCTAACATGGAAACTGGACAAGTTGAGTAATTAACAATTTTCCAGATAACACCAAATGTTGTAAATTAATAAAAGTTATTATACAAATATTTCAGTTTAGTGATAAAATAGATGTAAAATATTGATTTATGTTGCAATATTATACTGTATAGTAGGTGTAAACTGTAGATGTTTCCTTTCAAAAGAATGTATTCCAAATCATTAAAAGATTGATAAATTGTTGCCAGTGAGCAACTGGTTTATGTAGCTTCATTTACTGATAAATGAAGACGGTTTCTTAAGCATGGCCACAAGCTATGAACTAGTCTGCTGCATTAATTCAGTCCAGTAGAGCAGTTTTTATAATACTGTTTTTTAATACAGATCATATCTTCACTTTTTCATTAATTATTCTTATTATTTTGTGTACTATTTATTTGTTACCTTTATGAAAAGTGCATTATTATTTAACTGGGAGTGCAACATATACTGGGTTTTAGTTTTATATCAAATTGTAACAACTTAAATTTGGGTTGTTTTTATATTTTACTAGACTAGTAAACCTTTTGGCAGTTTATATATTTTTTATTTATTTTTTATTTTTTATTTAGTAAATATTGTTTTCACTCTACTTGACATGTTTTGAAAAATAAGTTGCGCTGTGTCTGACGTTGTAGACAGTTGCCATCCACAAAGAGAAGGTAGCGAGACGAGAGATCGGGGTGCTCACCACAAACAAGACTACCAGTCGACCAACCGGGGTCAAGAACCCAGGGATCATCTTCCCGGATCAGTCGGAGAGACCGGTCAAGTACGTCCGTCGGTCAATAGACTACTCTCAGCTTGATGAAATCGGCCATGGCGTCAAGGTAGGTGGTCAGTGATACCAGGTGTCACCTAGAATGATGATGATGATGATGATGATGATGATGATGATGATGATGATGATGATGATGATGATGATGATGATGATGATGATGATGATGATGATGCCTTCTTGTTGGCATTCACATGTTTTTTGTCTTTTGCTGTAAAAATACAGTAAAATAGAAAGTATTCGTTTCTGGTGACACAGTAAGTTTACCAGATGTATATTGGCTCTCTGCCTTTTTTGAAGCAGGTGGTCTAGTTCGAGCAACCCAGCTTACTGGGTGGCCCGTCTTCTTACTGGCTTCAGTCTGATTGGCCCATAGGTTAAACTGTTTCTATAACTTGTCACCCCCTGTGCTACAATTAAACAAAGTGTGCACCTGAATATGTTTTCTCATTTGAAACAGTAGTCGACATCATAGTTTAAGAATGATCACATCACACGCGACATGCAGAATGAGAACACAAAAGTAATACTACATTTTGTAACAGTGAGTTGTTTGGGCTGTTAATTGTTTTGGACAAATCAAATCCCCTGGGCCAGTAGACACAAAAAACAGGTATCAAGATGTATATTTTTAATGGAAACAAAAATCAATGGTTTGGTGATATGGGCCTAAAAGAGTTAACTTGATGTTTCTACATGTGTGTTGCAGGTGCAACAGGCTCAGACGCCCCACTCTCGCCGAGCCAGCTCTGGCAGCAGTCGCAGCAGTGTCACAGGGGTGGGCCTCGCACCCACCACCAAACCCCCCACGCCACCTGCCCTGATTCGAGGCACAAACACCCTCACACGCCAGACGTCCTCACCCTACCGCACCCCCGCCGCTCCAGTCGTACCCCCAAGTGTGCCCAGTCACTACGCCCCGAGCTACCCAATGCAGCAGCAACCACCAGTACAGCAGCAGCCCCCCGCGGAGAGGCGCAGTGGATACGCCCCAGTGGGGCATGCAATGACAGTAGCCCCACCAACAAAGATGGTACACCCCATGGCCCACATGGCGTCCCCCAGCAGTGCGCCCCCTCCACCCCCTGTACCTACCGTCGACACCTACAATGGTATGTATTATTTGTCTTCTTCCTCTTATGTCCGATATTGTATCATCTTTAAGATCTGTAGTTTGTACTATTGCTTACAAGGCAGCTGTCGTATTTACATTCATTGCTTATTACAGTAAGTAAACCTGTCCAGATACGATCGTCTAGTTGCGATTTACTTTTTGTATCAAAAGTCAATACGAATATTCGGACTGTTCACACATACTCTTTGGAATGTGCTTTCTTCTAGTAGTAATCCAGTTGAAAACATTACTAAATTCTGCCATCATTTAAACACATACCTTTTCAACCCTGCCTATCCACCATAGCTTCCTGGCATATCAATCAATGTGGAATTGTTTACTGCCTCTTGACATAGACTAACCCTTTTGTTTTTATGCGCCTTTGAGCTTGCTTTTTAAGGATTTAGGTGCAGTGGAAATTACGTAATTATTATAATGCGGTGGGGTCTACAAGTCTCTTAGTGTGTAGCCTGTGCTGGTCTTATTGACTCTCTACATCTCTCTGTCATCCACAGTCACTTTCCAATTGTGGATGTTTTCACCAGCTCTCCAAAGATCTGCATTCAATCTGTCACGCCACCTCTTCTTTTGTCGTTGTTTTCATCGTTCACCCCTTTTACTTCCTATGCTCTTTTTGACAATCGTTCATCACTCGTTCGTTGCACATGTCCTGTCCATCTCGTTCTGTTTCCAACTACTTTCTTGTTTAGTTGTCTCTCCCATGCCAATCTCTTTCAATTCTCTCATCTTCCTTCAATAGTCTCACATTGTTTACCTGACAAACATAATATGCAATGCAAAAATAGTAATCATTACATGTGTCTCTATTTGGTGCAGACCTTGTTAGAAGGTAGGTCTGGATGTCCTCATGGGTCAGTCCAGTTATATTCGTCATTACCATCTGTCGTATAGCACTAAGCTAATGTGGAGGTGAGTCAGTCAATACCTGTGTGCCATGTAGGGCACAAACAGGGCTGGGACCATTAGTCGTATGTCATAGCCCTTGTTTCATATTGGGTTGTCAAGGTCAATGGGGATCTTCCATCTCGGCTATACATAACCAAATGCTGTGAATTGTCTACCGTGGGATCCAAACAACGCAGAACTTCTATGTATAATACTCTTCAGGTGACTGGACAAAAATGTGCAACTGGAACAAGTATAGACTGCTAGCACTTGTTTCATTGCAATAGATGCTCATGTGCATTATTTAAGTTGTTGCATGTAGCCTACCAGAGGCTATAGCTAGGATAAGAGACAAGATGTTGTGTAACCAGTCATTGTTCCAGTTGAGTGAGTCACATCTGTTCCACTGTATTCGTGGATGATCTGAGCATCTCTTTGATGATCAGAGTATCTCTTTGATGATCTGGGTATCTCTCTGATGATCAGGGTATCTCTCTGATGATCAGAGTATCTCTCTGATGATCAGAGTATCTCTGATTATCTGAGTATCTCTCTGATGATCAGAGTATCTCTGATGATCTGAGTATCTCTCTGGTGATCAGAGTATCTCTCTGATGATCAGAGTATCTCTCTGATGATCTGATTATCTCTCTGATGATCTGATTTTTTCTCTAATGATCTGAATATCTCTCTGATGATCTCAGTATATCTTTAATGATCAGAGTATCTCTCTGATGATCTGATTTTCTCTCTGATGATCTTAATATCTCTTTGATGATCAGAGTATCTCTCTGATGATCTGAGTATCTCTCTGATGATCTGAGTATCTCTCTGATGATCCGAGTATTTCTTTGATGATCAGAGTATCTCTCTGATAATCTGAGTACCTCTCTGATGATCAGAGTATTTCTTTGATGATCAGAGTATCTCTCTGATGATCTGAGTATCTCTCTGATGATCTGAGTATCTCTCTGATGATCCGAGTATTTCTTTGATGATCCGAGTATTTCCTTGATGATCAGAGTATCTCTCTGATGATCTGAGTATCTCTCTAATGATCTGAGTATCTCTCTGATGCAGTCTTTCTGTTACCCACAGAGCCGCCCCCTCCTCCCCTGCCTGAGTCGGCCTACCACCAGCCCTCCATTGACAACCGTAAGTCATCCCAGTGTTATACAGGTTGTATAAAACACTAAATGTCATGTCTCATTGCAAGACATATGGCATTATTTCATTAACCCCGGTCTATGTTTTCATTCCCAACAATTAGTATACCATTTTGAGCATACATGAGAGCTGTAATGGAACTGTTTGTGTTAGACACAATGTAACATTCTAATCTTGTTAGAAATTATTACCTGAAACATTTCAGGTGTTGGATGGTTTACTCCTTGTCTCTTGTTGTTGAAAGGGGTATTTCTGTTTGTTGTTATTTAAAAACCATGTTCTACAGCATAACATATGTATCCACCGTAGCATGCCGACCACAGAATATTTGCTTTAACATGGCAAAAAGAACTTTAGAATTCAACAGTATTTTGCAATGCGTACAAAAGTTATTGAGTAACTTTGTTACTATAATACTAGATAAAAAAGTACTTTGTTACATGTTGCCAATTACTTGAAAAACTACCGAAGTATTGTAGTGACTTTTGTACTCTCTACTTTTACAGCATTAACTATTCATATATTACTTATTCCATATATCTGTATCTCGGCATGAATCTATGTGGAGTATTTGTAATTCATTACACGCCATCCCTGACAGTGTATAACAAGATTTTATGATTTCACTAATGAAAATACAATCCTAAAATTCATACTCTACCTGCCACTGTGGTTTATGTAGTTTGTGCCATTGAATACGTTTGATTAGTGACGTCTTCACAGCCCATGTACTGTTACGGTCTACGTTGTAGTTTCACCCCCTCTGCCACCCCCGCCAGAGCAGACAATTGAAGCACAGTACAGCCCCCCGCCCCCGCCCCCTGACGACAGCCAGTACGGTTCCAGTAGGGTGCAGTACGACTTTGATGACTTCAATGTCCGCATGGGGGCACCACTGCAGGAGAATGTGGCCGACTGGGTGCCGAGGAGCTACTTGGAGAAAGGTCAGGGTCGTTTGTGACTGAACAATGTAATCAAGTTGCATCAGTCACTACTGGTGTTAAATGTGGATAGCTTTATTATTGCACTAATATTGTTAGCCTGTTTGGATCGTAAATAAACATCTTGTTCTTGTTTTATACTGTAAACCTTAGATATAGTCAATTGCTTAGGACCAGTTAATTTAATCTTTTTATCCAAAATTCATTATGCGTGTAGTTTACCACCATTGCTAACAAAAATAATATGCTTGGTATCAATAAATATGAAGCTCATAATCAAGCATTTGGACTAAATAGTGTGAAACTTTATGTTGTTACGTATAGAATGAAAACGCGTCCAGGCATGCAATTTTTATAATGCATCAGCAGTCAGTTATATCAGATGATATTTTCATATATTTTTGCCCTCGGCATAAGCAGAATTGTTTGTGACCTAACTTAATTAGAAGATACTGTATATGCACAGAAATGCAAATAGATTCGAGCAATGATTTTATTCATTCGTTTCATCGTAAGTCATTACACTCCAATGTGGGTGTCCTTTTGTTTGAGCGATATCTGTTTGTCCCAATGTCTAATAAATGTCCCTGGCGACACTTGTACTCTCTACTTTTATATCACTAACCATTCATATAATAGTTATTCCATATATCTGCATCTCGGCATAAATGTATGTTTACTGAGAAAATACTTGGCACCATTGTTCAAATTTAAGTAATTAATGTTTCACCGTATATTTTGTGGTACACACAGTAAGTACTATTAGTGCTCATGAGGGTCAGTGTCTTTTGCAGTTGTTGCTATCTATGACTACGTGAAGGACAAGGACGATGAGTTGTCATTCCCTGAAGGTGCTGTCATCTTTGTCACCAAGAAGAATGACGACGGCTGGTGGGAGGGAATCATGGATGGCGTCACGGGACTCTTCCCAGGAAACTATGTAGAAGGCTGTATTTAATTAGGAGCAAAGTTGCCAGAATATGCATTTATAGTGACTTTCTGCTTACCGAGATTATATGACGGTGTAAGGACATTTATGTGAAAGTTGCACAAATAAAAGGACCCTTTTAATAATTTTTTGTAATAAAGATAGTAGAGATAATTAAGTATTACATAAAGGTATTTTTTATTATAAGAAGGTTTAAAAAGCATTACATGTGTAAGTCGTTTACTGATGTGCATCTAACAAGACCTTTGTTATATTTGGTTGGTGTATGTAGACTAGATTTAACAGATGTTGACATTAACAGTGCTCGTGAGGTGGTGCATTGCTAATTTGCCATTCCCAACGGTAGTTTTAGCTAAGGAAACGTGTACAGCCATGTAATGGTTACTGTGAAAAGTTTTTTTTCTTCAGTAATTAATGTGGAAACACCAGAAACCATTTGAACTGCTGTAAATGATATGATAGTGGGACATTGATAGACTTAATATATTTTTTCAAATACTGCACGAACAATAGTTTTTCATCAGATCATGTTGCAAATAGTCAGTTAGCTGTGTAAATTGATCTAGTGCTGTGACATCTAACTGCAGCAAATTTGTCGATTTTATTTTAACACAGTAAGCATTGTACTGTATTGCCGATGCTAAGTACAGAGATAATATATCTTCTCTTACTCCATATTGCTTAGTTCAGTTTTTTAATACGTGTTATTTTGTGTTAATCTTAAATACCTGTTGCCGTGTAAATGGCTGAATGATTATAGTAAACTGACAGCGTATGATATACTAAGAATTATGCGTTTGTCGTGTATAAAGTTCCAGCAATTTGTCTAGTAACATAACATATTATACTCAGTGCATCCTGTGATTTACAGGCTGGTCTCAACAGAGTGCATGTTTGAATATGTATGTATAGTGGTTAATTCAAACTTCACCACAGCAATTCATTGTGTTGGACTTGTCATTTGATGTGACATAGAATGGTTTCCAAATCTATCAGACACTGGATTCAGCAGGTGTAATATACCAGTGTTGTTTCCAAGATATTACCCAGCGTTGCTGATATATGATGTACTGTCAGTGTGCATTTGTATAATGTCCACCTGATAGATGGCGCCACTATACTTATTTAGGCAAAGAAACCACTCCCGGCCCATACGTTTTCGGTATTTTACAAACTTATAGTTAGATGACCATACACAATAAGCTGATATTCATGGGAAGTTATTGTAAATAAATAGTACATACAAAATTGGTGTTATGTTTTTTATGATTTTCACAGGTTCCACAATTAGAATCTTCACGCCTTCCAATTAAATTGTGTCAACTCTGACATGCTACTTTATTTGTAACTTTGTGTTTTATGAATCAAAGTAATTAGTATTGTTACCACATCTTGAGTAAATTGTTGTGATTCTTACAATGCATAGAGTAAATGTGCAATTTGTCGAATGGTATGAGCCGTTGTACACGTTTTCTTGAAAATTTCAATGAAACTATAAGAATGATTGGCACCAACTAATGTCAAGCTTAGCATTACTTCTTTAAAATTCTACATGTTGGTGTCATTATCCGGTTCATAATTTTGGTGTCTTCATGATAGTGTACTGATTAATTGTCAAATAATCAGGACATTAAAAATATTATTTACATTGGGCTATTCTTTTTGCAGCTTGGAGTTGTTTTTTTTGGAAGTATTCACAACACATTATAATTAGCATGATAATTGCCCATTCGTATATAATAAAGAATAACATCCGATTCTTACAGGAATCGTCTAGATATAGTTGTAATGAGGGAGGAGGCCTTCTCAGGGGCTGGATAAGTAACTACACTATGTAGTGAAACCCTCTTGAACTTTTAACCATTAAAAAGTATGGTGTAGTAGGTGTTCTTCATATTTGATTTCTGAAGATACTGCAGGAGAATGCTTAAAATCAGTGTTCTGGTGAAACTTTTTTTTTAAATTACCACGTCTAAATAAATTTGTTTTGCTATTCTTTGTTTACACTATTTCTCTTAGAGTGCCTATTTGTAAATATTTTATTAATAATTTATATTGTTTGGTGTATTTTAATAGCTGACAATTAGCCATAACCAAATTTATTTATACCACATCTATTACGAAGAAAATGCGGAAAATACAGTAACGAAAGCAAAAGGGTCAATGAAATTTCCTATTCTGAATCTACGCTCTTGTTCTTGGAAGGAACATACTGACATCGCACGTGAGATGGGAAGGCGCCTGACAACGACCATTCATCAATCGTCATCATTGAACATGGCAGACGTGGCACACTGCTGGGGCTTTTTACTTTTAGTTGCCATTATTTTAACATTTACTTGTAAAACTGTAGGCGAAGATGATTTAGATGATCTCGCATTCCAGGCTGGTAACCAACAGAATGTTCAATTCGGCCCAGCAAAGAAGATGAGGTGGGTTTAAACGAGAATACCCCTATTATCGCCCGCTGTCATTCCGCTCAACTTGGCTTGATGCCTTAAGCCAACGTTGAGGCCCAACGATGCGAATCTGACGTGGCCATGTCAGACTAAGTCAGTGATCATTAGGAATTAACTTTCGTCTTTAAACTGCACGTGTAGATCTTCGACAGATATCGTTTCTAGGTTATTAGCTTTTTGCTTTATGAAGAAAATGCGCGAAGAATTTTTGAAACTTTGTCAGTTAGTGCAGTCTTACGTCAAAAGTTATGACGTGGCATTAATAATGTCACATTACATTACGCACGCTCATTGTTTCATCATCCATGCTTTAATTCCCTAGGAAACATTCAGCAATGTTGCAATTAAATTTAATGCACAAAGGCTTTTCACGAATACACAAATGTTCACAACTGCATGTTTATTCATAACATTAATTAACAGACAAGAGTGAACAAATTTGCCTAAGATAATACATTGCAACACACTGCACAGGTTCTCTTGCTTATGTGTTGACCCGTTGATGGGGAATTTGAGCCTTATAATCCTCCAAATTCCATTCCAGCTAACAAGCAACGGCCCCCAACTCTGTGTTGTTGATTCATTCAAACAGGGTGGCAAGTTTCTTACAAGATGGTTTCTACCACGGTTTCTTTCAACTGTCTCATCAGAAATACCTTTGTGATGCTAAAATATCAGAAACTCTATTTTTTTTTTTTTTTAAGTTTGTTTTTCATAATAACCCTAGAGGTGACCAGGGTCAAACATCAGCCCAAATGCACCTATCTCTGTTGTAACAATTTACATTTCCATCACACGCAACTGACATGCGGATATTTGTTATCATTGGATAGCTGACAGATTTTTCTAGATCATGTATATTTTTCCTTCTATAAATTCAGTGACACATCTATCACAATCAAATTTACAAAGCATGTGATGTTATTGCCGCCCATATTTGGGAGATTTTACTATGCCTTGATGAATTAATTGACGCATACATACATAAAGTGTATACCTCCAAACTTGCGGTATCACAAGAAATGAGTCACATGGGTTCGGTTGATTTCAAGTGTAGCATCATCAACCACGCCAAACCGAAGTTGGAGACAAAATGGCAGACTGGTAAACAAAGGTTTATCCGCTCCACAACTTTCCTTTGGATTATCTGAAGTTTCTACATTCATATTTTGATAAAATGCTCGACAGTATTCATAAACAGGATTACTATATTAGTTCATGTAGTTAGGTTGATTTTTTGGTGTGAAAATTCAACAAATTAGCAGCGCAACATTTCGCATGGGTTGCAATGGTAACGAGCGTCGCCGCAATCAGTCGGCTTGAATCAATTTATTTTATGTTGAAAAAAATCATATAAATAATAGTGCTCAGCAGATTTGTTTCATTTTCGTTTTTATTTAGCAGCTAATACATGACGTTACATTTGTTTAAACGACGAAGTATATTCATCCAAACCAGCATTATCTGGCAGCAGGATGAAATGTTTGTTTATTTTTTATTTGTTTAGCTCAAATTCATCCAAACCAGCATTATCTGGCAGCAGGATGAAATGTTTGTTTATTTTTTATTTGTTTAGCTCAAATTCAAATATAACTATCCCCATGATTTTCATTTGTCCTATATGTATATTACAATTTTATAATAATAAAGCATTCTTTTAGCGATAAAATTATGCATTATTCCTATTTTTATGACCTGGACTAGCAAAGTTAGAATTTGTTTTAGGAACAGTATGCTACAGAGGATTTTTCTTGGTCACCTTCTAGGGTTAATAAACCCTCTAAACAGACAACTTGTACTAGTTACCAGTTCTGACTATAATTGTTTATGTATGCGATGAAGTCCACCCACAATAAAGGGAACTGTTACTAGTGAGTCACATGACCTATAGCCATACACATGTTCTGTCTCAGTGGACAGTCACTGGGCAATTAACTACTGGCTGACTCATCTTATATTTGCCCTTACCCCTCTCAGCAAGCAGCACTTGTTTTCACAGCCATAAGCTGGATTAACCATACATCTACCAGTGTCGCCAGCCTGCCACTAACCTGCTGCTGTTATTCTGTGTCTGCAGGTACCTGCTTTATTCAATAAACCCTGGTGAAGGTTTCAACCTACGTAGAGATGTCTACATGCGTGTTGCAAACCTCGTTAAACTGCTCAATGAAAAGGAGCCATTCACACTAGTGCTGCCACCTTGGGGGAGGTTGTATCACTGGAAGTCAAATATCCGCCAGCTGCAACTTCCCTGGTCACATTTCTTTGATATTGACAGTCTCGCCAGGCATGTTCCTGTCATGGAGTTTGAAGACTTCTTAAAAGGTAAGAACCTTGGCATCTTGCATTGAACCAGCTGTCATAATCTTCATTCCTATGTCTGCT
>JAODUO010000846.1:62500-85000 GCA_025642075.2 Ridgeia piscesae | reverse complement strand
GGTGGAGACCTGTTATCTTTGTCTTCTTTGTCTGGGTGGAGACCTGTTATCTTTGTCTTCTTTGTCTGGGTGGAGACCTGTTATCTTTGTCTGGGTGGAGACCTGTTATCTTTGTCTTCTTCGTTGGGGGAGACCTGTTATCTTTGTCTTCTTTGTCTGGGTGGAGACCTGTTATCTTTTGTTGTCTTTGTTTGGGTGGAGACCTGTCTTCTTTGTCGGGGGGAGACCTGTTATATTTGTCTTCTTTGTCTGGGTGGAGACCTGTTATCTTTTGTCTTCTTTGTCTGGGTGGAGATCTGTCTTCTTCGTTGGGGGAGACCTGTTATCTTTGTCTTCTTTGTCTGGGTGGAGACCTGTTATCTTTGTCTTCTTTGTCTGGGTGGAGACCTGTCTTCTTCGTTGGGGGAGACCTGTTATCTTTGTCTGCTTTGTCTGGGTGGAGACCTGTTATCTTTTGTCTTCTTTGTCTGGGTGGAGACCTGTTATCTTTTGTCTTCTTTGTCTGGGTGGAGACCTGTCTTCTTCGTTGGGTGGAGACCTGCTATCTTTGTCTTCTTTGTCTGGGTGGAGACCTGTTATCTTTTGTCTTCTTTGTCTGGGTGGAGACCTGTCTTCTTCGTTGGGTGGAGACCTGCTATCTTTGTCTTCTTTGTCTGGGTGGAGACCTGTTTTCTTCGTTGGGTGGAGACCTGTTATCTTTGTCTTCTTTGTCTGGGTGGAGACCTGTTATCTTTGTCTGGGTGGAGACCTGTTATCTTTGTCTTCTTCGTCGGGGGGACACCTGTTATCTTTGTCTTCTTTGTCAGGGTGGAGACCTGTCTTCTTCGTTGGGTGGAGACCTGTTATCTTATGTCTTCTTTGTCTGGGTGGAGACCTGTCTTCTTCGTTGGGTGGAGACCTGTTATCTTTGTCTTCTTTGTCTGGGTGGAGACCTGTTTTCTTTGTCTTCTTCATTGGGGGGAGACCTGTTATCTTTGTCTTCTTTGTCTGGGTGGAGACCTGTTATCTTTGTCTGGGTGGAGACCTGTTATCTTTGTCTTCTTCGTCGGGGGGACACCTGTTATCTTTGTCTTCTTTGTCAGGGTGGAGACCTGTTATCTTTTGTCTTCTTTGTCTGGGTGGAGACATGTTATCTTTGTCTTCTTTGTTTGGGTGGAGACCTGTCTTCTTTGTCGGGGGGAGACCTGTTATCTTTGTCTTCTTTGTCGGGGGGAGACCTGTTATCTTTGTCTTCTTTGTCTGGGTGGAGACATGTTATCTTTGTCTTCTTTGTCTGGGTGGAGAACTGTTATCTTTATCTTCTTTGTCGGGGGAGACCTGTTATCTTTGTCTTCTTTGTTTGGGTGGAGACATGTTATCTTTATCTTCTTTGTCTGGGTGGAGAACTGTTATCTTTATCTTCTTTGTCGGGGGGAGAACTGTTATCTTTGTCTTCTTTGTCTGGGTGGAGACATGTTATCTTTATCTTCTTTGTCTGGGTGGAGAACTGTTATCTTTGTCTTCTTTGTCTGGGTGGAGACCTGTTATCTGTGTCTTCTTTGTTTGGGTGGAGACCTGTTATCTTTGTCTTCTTTGTTTGGGTGGAGACCTGTTATCTTTGTCTTCTTTTTCTGGGTGGAGAACTGTTATCTTTGTCTTCTTTTTCTGGGTGGAGACCTGTTATCTTTGTCTTCTTTTTCTGGGTGGAGACCTGTTAGCTTTGTCTTCTTTGTTTGGGTGGAGACCTGTTATCTTTGTCTTCTTTGTTTGGGTGGAGACCTGTTATCTTTGTCTGGGTGGAGACCTGTTATCTTTGTCTTCTTTGTCTGGGTGGAGACCTGTTTTCTTTGTCTTCTTCGTTGGGGGAGACCTGTTATCTTTGTCTTCTTTGTCTGGGTGGAGACCTGTTATCTTTGTCTGGGTGGAGACCTGTTATCTTTGTCTTCTTCGTCGGGGGGACACCTGTTATCTTTGTCTTCTTTGTCAGGGTGGAGACCTGTTATCTTTTGTCTTCTTTGTCTGGGTGGAGACATGTTATCTTTGTCTTCTTTGTTTGGGTGGAGACCTGTCTTCTTTGTCGGGGGGAGACCTGTTATCTTTGTCTTCTTTGTCGGGGGGAGACCTGTTATCTTTGTCTTCTTTGTCTGGGTGGAGACATGTTATCTTTGTCTTCTTTGTCTGGGTGGAGAACTGTTATCTTTATCTTCTTTGTCAGGGGGAGACCTGTTATATTTGTCTTCTTTGTTTGGGTGGAGACATGTTATCTTTATCTTCTTTGTCTGGGTGGAGAACTGTTATCTTTATCTTCTTTGTCGGGGGGAGAACTGTTATCTTTGTCTTCTTTGTCTGGGTGGAGACATGTTATCTTTATCTTCTTTGTCTGGGTGGAGAACTGTTATCTTTGTCTTCTTTGTCTGGGTGGAGACCTGTTATCTGTGTCTTCTTTGTTTGGGTGGAGACCTGTTATCTTTGTCTTCTTTGTTTGGGTGGAGACCTGTTATCTTTGTCTTCTTTTTCTGGGTGGAGAACTGTTATCTTTGTCTTCTTTTTCTGGGTGGAGACCTGTTATCTTTGTCTTCTTTTTCTGGGTGGAGACCTGTTAGCTTTGTCTTCTTTGTTTGGGTGGAGACCTGTTATCTTTGTTTGGGTGGAGACCTGTTATCTTTGTCTTCTTTGTTTGGGTAGAGACTTGTCCTGTTTTGAATTCCCACGCATTCTATTAGTTTCGTATTGTTTTTTTTAGAGTTTTTTTTCTGTGAAATTCCGCCACTTCACAATATACATCCTAAATACTGAAGCACTTTGGGCGAAACCAACACTATCACATATATGTCACTAACAACCTTATTTATGCCATTATTCTATTGCTTTAATACATACTGGTGCTATATTCTACGGTGTGGTCAGGCGATGTCAGGGGCAACATTGAAGGTTCCATTTTCTGTTAAAGATAATATTATTTCAGATGCAGTTTTTCAAAACATTCCCAGTGACTTAGAATTTGACTAAACAGTTTTGGTCTATAAAATGCTAATAACTGGTCAGAGTTATACCTCCACCTTTGTAGCACTCACCCACAAGTGTGTTGAATATATACGCAACTTGAAATGTGCTGTGAAGTAGGCGATCCTGTTTCCAGGTCAGTGCTTATTGCGAGAGCCGAGATGTTTTCCTCTCTCTACCCTGGTCTTGATTACTGGACCGTGAGTGACCCTCTCTCTCTACATAAGCACGTCGCTGCCTCAGTCTGCACTCTTGTAGTGTTTAGTGGTTCTGCACAGGTTGTCTCTGTCTGTGTGTGTGAACATTTGCACCGTCTTGTTGTACTCTTGAACCTGGCGTTATGTTGACTCTGGTATTCAGCAAACATACTATTATGGCACCATTGGACAATTCCAAATTATTTCCTAAAAATAAGGAGATATATAAAAAAATTGTCATAACACAGTCACATCATTATTCCATTTGCTGCGACCCTGTCGCGATGGTGACCGTAAATATATTGTTAATGGATCCAAGATTGAAAAGTGGCAAGTTTGAACTAGGCGTTCCAAAATAATATGAATATATTGTCCTATATTTCACAGATTATGCTCCAAAGAAAATCAATTTCTTACAGTAAATTCCAATTGTTGCTGTACATAATACTGAGGTTCCACGGTACAATGCTCAGACGACTGTACAGTTGAGTTACACCCGAACATGTGGACGTACAAATGCCAACACCCGTTTAGTTCGTTTCTCTGCCACCAGGGTTCAGAGTATATTTTTGGGGCGTGCTGAGAAGTTGACCCATGGCAGTCACTCGGAGTGGAGCAAAGAATGGTGGACTGTAAGTTTTTGTTCTCATCCATTCCATTCACTATTCACAGGTCAGTTTTTCTCGTCCGAGCGGAGGAATTGACCCATGGGATGCACTCTGAGTGGAGCAAGGAATGGTGGACCGTAAGTGACCTGTCCAGTCTTGACCATGGTCAGATTTGACTGCAGGCTGCTGATATGTTGGGTGCTGTCGTTGGCGCGGTGATGTTCGTTGTCGCATGTTCCAGTTCGTTGTTATAATAATTCCCTGACCCAATGTGCAAGATTATTTCATAAGATAATGTCATAATGTTTGCTGGAGTTTATTAAAATTTTCATCCATATAATTATAGGGAATAGTAACCAAAATAGTAAAATATTTAGATAAATAATAAATATTTAAAATATATAACTTCACTTTTCCTGCATCATTTAGAGACAAGATTTACATTTGTTAGTTTACCGTTTAATTGTGACTAAAATATATAAGTAATCATACCCAGCTAAATACATGTCAGATTTTTTAAAGTGAAGTTTCAGAAATGAAATAGTTGAAGGTGTCCTGTTTTAGATTTCCCATTAATACCAAATTTATACCCGTATTGCATAATTTCTCTGTGTAGTTTGACGTAATGCATCAGGCTGATAGGTTAGCAGAAAGGTGACGTATCTTTTTGGTGGGTCTTTTCAAATGAAATCTGAAATGCAGACTGTTGTAGTTTGTGACAACTAGAATAACTGTTTATCAATGATACGGGTGTTATGTACTCCACTCCATACAAAGCAGCATTCCTGACATTATCTTGATCGTCTGTTTCTAATACTAATACTGTTGCTGCACGTAAACAAGTGGATTGTTACATTCTGTTGACTTCAGTGTCTTGATGATCCTCTGCTTGGTTTCCGTGCAGGGATTTACGTTGTTTCCTTTAGTGTAACAGTTTCTTGTTTACACATGGAACGTACTGTAATTTTCATTGGTTGATATGCTGCCAACTGGTGGTTTCTCTGTAAATAAATTGCCGACATTATCTTCATTTTTCTACACGTAAGAAGGGTGTAAGCTCCAAAATTAATGGTGATGTAATATTTGTGTAATGTATTATTGTAGCACATTTACCATCAGGTGTGTTTCAGGCATGAATTGAACAGGCTAATAAATCAGCTGTAATGTTTCGTCACCAAATTGTGTTTTATCAGTCAAGTTAAATGGTAATTAGTATAATAGTTTGTTGTAAGTAAAACAGTACAAGAATGTCTGGAAAGTTTGTATACAGTATATACATCTGCTCTACGTTTAATGAGTTAATAATTGTGGAACTCTCTCCCTGCTGAGATGAAGAAAACCTGTTTGTTGCCTTGTGACTTTTAAAAGACTATAAAAACCCATCTATTCCAGGCTGTGTATGAAGTGTAGACACCTGTCTGTTTATTTAATTTGTATTATTTATTTACCTATTTATTATCTTGTACATATTTTACACTAATTTTACAAAATGTCATACTCATTATTTTATTATCAATATACCATTTAGTTTAATAATTATTTTTAGTTAAATTATTTACTTGATTATTTATTACTATTTTTATACATATTTTATCTATTTTATTTACGTTAACAAAGGTAATATTATAATTCCACGACACATGTATACATACTCATGTACAGTGCCTATAAATGTTATTATTATTATAATTGGTCCTTATCATCACCAATTACTATACAATCTGTGTGGTAATTTTTACTAACTTCTGTTTACAATTTCCATTTACTCTGATATCAGATAACTATTTTGTGACGTATATCTTACTAAATTTGCTAGTATTAGAACTATGTGAACAAAGTGCTATTTCTGCCTAGCCTCATGAACTGGTATGCATGTTAGCGAGATCTGTCCCGCCATCGCTGTATGTATCTACATGTGTACCCTGCCCCTGTACCCTAAATCGCTGCATGTATCTACCCTGCCCCTGTACCCTAAGCCTGCCTCATCTAATGCCTTCTACCTCTGGTAGTGTCTAGTGCCAGTTGCTAAACCGGACATTGCATACATAAAAGACATTACATGGATGAGCATTGTAGTACATAACAGCATGTTTTCCTAAAAATACATAGTCATCATTTTAATTGTTTTGTTGATGTGGACATACCTTGTGATCACTTATACATGTGTCTTGTTATCTGTCATATGTAGATGGTATTTTATACAGGTATTTGTTTGAGAAATTAACAATGATTAACTGCATTGAAGGCGTTAATTAATGTTACAAAACGATGTCACTTCAGTGATGTTTATTTACTGTGAAATGTATTTATCTGTTATGTTCAGTAATATTCCAGATTGAAAATACATTTATGAGTGTCTTATGTATTAAATATTAATTAAATATTTATATTTATATAATATTATATATATATATATATATATAATTTTCATATTCAACATCCCTTTTAAGAATGTGACTTCACCAAGAGAAGCTTAACATACTAGTTTATTACATATGATGTATAAACGGCATAATCGAAATTGGTTGCTAATGAAGATTTGAAATAAAGTTATAAAAGATATTTTATATATATATATTTATATGTATATATATATATATATATATATATATATATATTATTATATATGTATATATATATATATAATATATATATATTATATATATATATATATATATATATGTATATATATATATGTATATATATATATATATATATATATATTCATTATATAATATGTATGTATATATGTATATATATATATAATATATTGTATATATATATATATTATATATATATATATATAAACCCGTATTAAGTTCACCACGTGTTATATGAATATATATATATATATATATATATATATATATATTCATATAACAGGAGATGATTAAATACGGTTAACTATCCTATAGATTGTTCTGTAATTTATTAATTATAGTTTATGCATTGCTCTGATGATAATAATAGCTCGATGTAAGTTCACCGACGGTTGTTTTAGGCTCGTAGAAGCATGAGGTTTGCCAAACGTCTGCGGGACGTTGGAGACAAGTTCCGTCTGGAGAACCTGAACTCTACAGACGAGACTGACCAGACAGTCCTGGACCCCGACTGGCGCACAATGAGGGTACTGATCCTTACTTCCCAGTAGAGACACCCTCACATGCCAGGGGTTGCTGCAGCTGCTTACATCCGTACCACCCTTCACTCTACCCCTGGCACATCAGTACCACCCATCACCCTACCCCTGGCACATCAGTACCACCCATCACTCTACCCCTGGCACATCAGTCCCACCCATCACTCTACCCCTGGCACATCAGTACCACCCATCACCCTACCCCTGGCACATCAGTACCACCCATCACCCTACCCCTGGCACATCAATATCACCCATCACTCTACCCCTGGCACATCAGTACCACCCTTCACTCTACCCCTGGCACATCAGTACCACCCATCACTCTACCCCTGGCACATCAGTACCACCCATCACCCTACCCCTGGCACATCAGTACCACCCATCACTCTACCCCTGGCACATCAGTACCACCCATCACCCTACCCCTGGCACATCAGTATCACCCATCACTCTACCCCTGGCACATCAGTACCACCCATCACTCTACCCCTGGCACATCAGTACCACCCATCACTCTACCCCTGGCACATCAGTACCACCCATCACCCTACCCCTGGCACATCAGATACTCACCCATTCACCTCTACCCCTGGCACATCAGTACCACCCATCACTCTACCCCTGGCACATCAGTACCACCCATCACCCTACCCCTGGCACATCAGTACCACCCATCACTCTACCCCTGGCACATCAGTACCATCCATCACTCTACCCCTGGCACATCAGTACCACCCATCACTCTACCCCTGGCACATCAGTACCACCCATCACTCTACCCCTGGCACATCAGTACCACCATCACTCTACCCCTGGCACATCAGTACCACCCATCACTCTACCCCTGGCACATCAGTACCACCCATCACTCTACCCCTGGCACATCAGTACCATCCCATCACTCTACCCCTGGCACATCAGTACCACCCATCACTCTACCCCTGGCACATCAGTACCACCCATCACTCTACCCCTGGCACATCAGTACCATCCATCACTCTACCCCTGGCACATCAGTACCACCCATCACTCTACCCCTGGCACATCAGTTCCACCCATCACTCTACCCCTGGCACATCAGTACCACCCATCACCCTACCCCTGGCACATCAGTACCACCCATCACCCTACCCCTGGCACATCAGTATCACCCTTCACTCTACCCCTGGCACATCAGTACCACCCATCACTCTACCCCTGGCACATCAGTACCACCCATCACCCTACCCCTGGCACATCAGTACCACCCATCACTCTACCCCTGGCACATCAGTACCACCCATCACCCTACCCCTGGCACATCAGTCCCACCCATCACTCTACCCCTGGCATATCAGTCCCACGCATCACTCTACCCCTGGCACATACCGCTGAAAACTTCTCTTCTAAAGGGATACTCCAATCAGTGAGAGAGTCGCATCATTTACTTACATCTGTATAATATTTTGGTTGTGCATAGTAATTGCGCACAAAGATTGTCAATAAACAATTAATTATAGTATAATTGTATCAGAACACACTCCATCTCCTGGATTCAGGGCGCGCCATCTTGAGACTTACGCCCAGTGATGTAAACCACTATGTCACTGGCGCATGCATGTTCGAACATCCTATGTCTGTCCAATGGTATTTGATGTATCCAGTATGTGTCGCGGATTGCTTACGTCACAATCACAATTATTAGCGGAGATTCCGCCATTCCTTGCCATTTTCAACAATGCGCCAGTGACGTAAACGATTTGGCTTACGTCTCAAGATGGCAGGGCCCTGAATCTAAGATAGCATGTTTTTGCTACCATTAGACTATTGCTAATTGTTCATTAACGATCTTTGTGCACAATTACTAGGCACAACCAATATAGTATACATAGTAAATTACTACTGTGAACCTCTCACTGACTGGAGTATCCCTTTAACATCTAAGAAAATAACCATGAGGTGTGTGGTTGGCCTCCAGTTATGTCATTTCAGCCACACGCTGCCCATGGACATCAATCCCCTCACTCTACCCCTGGCACATCAGTACCACCCATCACTCTACCCCTGGACATCATCCCACCCATCACTCTACCCCTGGCACATCAGTCCACCCATCACCTACCCCTGGCACATCAGTACCACCCATCACCCTACCCCTGGCACATCAGTATCACCCTTCACTCTACCCCTGGCACATCAGTACCACCCATCACCCTACCCCTGGCACATCAATATCACCCATCACTCTACCCCTGGCACATCAGTACCATCCATCACTCTACCCCTGGCACATCAGTACCATCCATCACTCTACCCCTGGCACATCAGTACCACCCATCACTCTACCCCTGGCACATCAGTACCATCCATCACTCTACCCCTGGCACATCAGACCCACCCATCACTCTACCCCTGGCACATCAGTCCCACCATCACTCTACCCCTGGCACATCAGTACCACCCATCACTCTACCCCTGGCACATCAGTCCCACCCATCACTCTACCCCTGGCACATCAGTACCACCCATCACTCTACCCCTGGCACATCAGTACCACCCATCACTCTACCCCTGGCACATCAGTCCCACCCATCACTCTACCCCTGGCACACCAGTCCCACCCATCACTCTACCCCTGGCACATCAGTACCACCCATCACTCTACCCCTGGCACATCAGTTCCACCCATCACTCTACCCCTGGCACATCAATACCACCCATCACTCTACCCCTGGCACATCAGTACCACCCATCACTCTACCCCTGGCACATCAGTACCACCCATCACTCTACCCCTGGCACATCAGTACCACCCATCACTCTACCCCTGGCACATCAGTTCCACCCATCACTCTACACCTGGCACATAGTCCCACCCATCACCCTACCCCTGGCACATCAGTACCACCCATCACCCTACCCCTGGCACATCAGTATCACCCTTCACTCTACCCCTGGCACATCAGTTCCACCCATCACCCTACCCCTGGCACATCAGTCCCACCCATCACTCTACCCCTGGCATATCAGTACCACCCATCACCCTACCCCTGGCACATCAGTCCCACCCATCACTCTACCCCTGGCATATCAGTCCCACGCATCACTCTACCCCTGGCACATACCGCTGAAAACTTCTCTTCTAAAGGGATACTCCAATCAGTGAGAGAGTCGCATCATTTACTTACATCTGTATAATATTTTGGTTGTGCATAGTAATTGCGCACAAAGATTGTCAATAAACAATTAATTATAGTATAATTGTATCAGAAACACTCCATGTTGGATTCAGGGCGCTGCCATCTTGAGACTTACGCGCCAGTGATGTAAACCACTTATGTCACTGGCGCATGCATGTTCGAACATCCTATGTCTGTCCAATGGTATTTGATGTATCCAGTATGTGTCGCGGATTGCTTACGTCACAATCACAATTATTAGCGGAGATTCCGCCATTCCTTGCCATTTTCAACAATGCGCCAGTGACGTAAACGATTTGGCTTACGTCTCAAGATGGCAGGGCCCTGAATCTAAGATAGCATGTTTTTGCTACCATTAGACTATTGCTAATTGTTCATTAACGATCTTTGTGCACAATTACTAGGCACAACCAATATAGTATACATATGTAAATTACTACTGTGAACCTCTCACTGACTGGAGTATCCCTTTAACATCTAAGAAAATAACCATGAGGTGTGTGGTTGGCCTCCAGTTATGTCATTTCAGCCACACGCTGCTCATGTGACATGCAATGTTTAGGACGTGAATGGGTCATTATGTGTGGATTCCCACCTGTCGTGTGTCTGTGTTCAAATTGAGGCGTGTATTTCCACCGTTCCCGTGGGTGATGCAGTAGCGAGTGGTGCGGTCAGTTGCTATAATTTTATCGGTCACTCCAAAGGTTCTCAGAGACAGTATCACAGTGCAGAGACCGCTGGCTTGTGAGGATGGGTAGAGGAGATGGACAGTGGTCAAGTCTATTCAGGTTAAATAAATACAAAGTCTAATATACTGATGTACCGTTATTAGGCTATTAAAAACGACTATTCTTGCTGGGAAACCATACATTTGCAAACCACGCATAAATAGTGTCGGTTCGTCTGTGTATGAATATGCTAACTATGGATCATTGTAAGTGCATCTCTGCCAAGGTGCTTAGGCCCACTGGTTTCTTTCTGTGTTCATAGGCTTACTTTAGCTACTGACCTACCAAATGATAGGTTTGAAGATGAATAATTACTGGGTTATTTAGACTACGTTTTCAGCAAAAGTATTGAGTTGCCTCTTAACACCAGATGGCGCCATGGTTGGCTGTCCACCAAAGGTGTTAAAACTTGTGAAGTAGAAATACTAGTAATGATTGAACATTGTTAATTTGCATTCATTTGCTTGGCAAGACTTCCATATTATTCAGGTGTGGTTCTGTGAGATTGCTGTTTATAGATACTGTCGTATAAATACATATATGCATGTTATAAACAAGATAACATAGTGAATTTCCCTTCAATATATTGTGTTTGATTGTACTTAAATACATTTTTATTGTTCCACTTTTTATAGTAGTTAAGATTATAACTGTGTTTGTTTACAACTTATTGTAAAATTAATTTTATGTTTAATTTTAAATTTACAAAATACCAACTCATTTTTCAGCCTAAATACAAAAAATGCACTGCCATGCCCTAGCTGTGACATTACTGCCATGCCCTACCTATGGTCTGTATTCCATGCCCTATTTGTTACGTGTGGACCGTACCCTAGCTGTGATCTGTAAATCATGCCCTAGTTCTGGTCCATGCCCTATCTGTTATTTGTTAGTCATGCCCTAGTTGTGGTTTGTATGCATGCTCTAGCTGTGGTCGGCATGCCATGCCCTAGGCGGGGTCTACATCCATGCCCTGTGGTCTGTTGTAGAGAGAGCGTGGGACCGCTGTAGGTGGCCCATACATGGCAGTCCACCTGCGGAGATTAGACTACAAGTACGCACACAAGGAGAACGTGCCAAGTATACCGCATGCCGCCAAGCAGATCAAAAAGGCCCTGAAGAAAAACAAACTCGACGTTGTATACATCTCAACTGATGCGCCAGACGATGGTACAGTACTTACTGCCAGGCACAGTTTCACTTTGTCGTCAATTAAAGGGAGGGTGCGAGCTCCTCTTCCGAGAATTGCCCAGCATTGATTTGTAATGGGAAGTGTGCTGTCTAGAGTTAGGGAAAGTTAACGTCAAAGGGTATTTTGGTTAACTCTGCTCACCTTGGCATTATTGCCAATCAATTTTTGTTTTGTTTACTGTTTGAATGTATGGCAGGCGGAATCTTTAAATTGTGAACATTGTTCCAAGCTTAAGAAAGTAACTAAAAACAAACTTATGTTGTAGTCGTAAGATCATAATATTAAATGAAAACAATGAAACCTACGAACTGGCACACTCACTTTCATCCATATCAGGTATTTTTGGACTGATGAAGAAAACGCTTATCTAATAATAGAATACACTTAAATTTCGAACAACAATAACAAACATTCTTTCATCATGACACTCCTTTTAATGTGTTTTCGTTTTCATCCCGTTGGATGTGAGTTTAAACGTACAGAAAAATGTACTATTGCTAAACCTAAATAATTATGGAAAGAGTATATTGCATACATGATGTTGGCAAATGCATGGCCAATAGTATCAATAAATTGTGTCATAATTATGTTAAAACATTTCAGGCATTTGTCGCTGTTGTATGGTCAAACATTGCTTAAATAGGCAGCGACACAGAATTGTAGTTCCCTATTGCTGGGTTGAGACGAATGAGACATGTTTCAGAGCTGGATGAGTTGAGGCGAGAGCTGAAGGGTGTCACAGTGACAAGGTTTGAGAGGACCAAGGAAGCCTTGAATGAGTACAAGGACGGAGGAATCGCCATCATTGAACAGTGGATCTGTGCCCATGCAAGGTGACTTCATCTTCTGCCTGTAACAAACTGATTACGATTGAGCTGACATGTGTGTGAGCGAGTGAATGTGTGTGTGTGTGTGTGTGTGTGTGTGTGTGTGTGTGTGTGTGTGTGTGTGTGTGTGTGTGTGTGTGTGTGTGTGTGTGTGTGTGTGTGTGTGTGTGTGTGTGTGTGTGTGTGTGTGTGTGTGTGTGTGTGTGTGTGTGTGTGTGTGTGTGTGTGTGTGTGTGTGTGTGTGTGTGTGTGTGTGTGTGTGTGTGTGTGTGTTGTGTGTGTGTGTGTGTGTGTGTGTGTGTGTGTGTGTGTGTGTTTGTGTGTGTTTGTTTGTGTGTGTGTGTGTATGGTTTGAGTGAGTGTGTGTGTGAGTGTGTGCGTGCGTGAGTGCATGCGTGCATGCGTGCGTAACTTACAGGGTTTTTTGATTATTTTAATGTATAACTTGGTTGGTATCTGGGCTAGTACATAACTGTGTTTATGTGATTCACTTGTGCCATGTGGGTAGTTATTTATGCAACCCGAATATAATGAATCTTATGCATGAGAACTCAACCATGCCTTGACTGTTGAGTTTAAACACAGTGAACTTGTCGGATAAAACCAAAGTCTGCCGAACTGAAGTGAATATTCATGATCATGCCATATATGGATAGGATAGGTGGAGCCCAGATTATAAACTCTGGGAATGCAGAGCTATGTTTTTAATATATTGCTAGGGTTAAGTTATTAATAAGATATATTTGTTATGACATGTAGCTATAGAATTATTTAAAATAAATATGTTAACAGGATTAATAAAAAATTGCATGCATTACATAGAGTTTAAAATTTTAATAAACCATAAACACCCAGCCATGCGTGACTGCTGTGTCACAGATACTTCATGGGGACGGCCTACTCCACGTTCTCCTTCCGCCTTCATGAGGAGAGAGAGATCCTCGGGTTCTCCCCAGAGTCCACCTACAACTGCTTCTGCGGCACTGGCAAGGACACGTGTGACCAGCCGTCAAAGTGGATCACTAAGTACGAGTAGAGGGCACCTGTGATTGTTGTCTCCGCCGTCACCTGCCACCACCCGCTTGTGTTCAACCACAGATGTGGTTATATGTGTACCTGAGCAGCCACAGTGAAATGGGTGTTAAGTCTATAGGTCTGTTCTGTACATGGGCTTAAAACAGCTGTCCATGTCATGTTATCAATTCGTTGATCCTGTAATTAAATTTATCGATATACAGCTGTCAATAACTATAGCATAATGACATTTGAAATGAATGGTTGCACAGGGTATTGATTTGCATACAGCCCCATTTTATATTTAAATATTTTACAAAGTGTAACTTTTTATTTTAAAGCTCATGATCTGTGGGATCTGAAAACGTGTAACACTCTTGCGAGTTAATATCCACTTTACTGTGGCAGGTCAGATATCAGCCTAAACATATGGATATAGCTAGTCAGTCACGTGTATTCTACAGGTGCCACTGTAATCACATTTGTTCACGCATCTACAGATAGACATCCATCCAATTAACACATACACCTGGTCAAATTGTCCAATGTTATGCCATAGATTGACCATGGCAAAATATTCACCAAGTTTGTAGAATAGATAACATTTTATTCTTCAAATCAAATCAAATTTTGTTTTGCAACAACATTACATTCTTCATACGCAAACAAAAAGAAAAGTATTGTTACATGGTGGTCATATGGCACATTTTGTGCCGTCTTCCGGTGACCCCAAAACATAAACTTCTTACTCAACAATGCAGTTTTTTACCTATTTAAATGTTTGTTTCAGTTAGCAACAGTAGCCATCAGTAATAATTTAATAGTGGTAGCTGAAATGTTGAAGTTGGTTCAACTGAATAGTTTTGATAAAAGAAACATTTGAAACGTTTGACGTGTCTATGAAATGTTACAATGAGATAAAATGGGATTGTACATTAATTTTATTGATATTGTAAATTATATAGCTTTTTTGTGAAAGGTATGACACTAGTTTGGAATGAGTTGTCATTGATATTAACAGACATGATATATATACTTCTAAAAAGTTATTCATTAACTTTAGGTTTGACTACAATTACATATCAAACCACCTGTTACAATTATTGTAAATTAGCCGTAAATGGTTACGATTAATTACATTTTGTAACTGACCTCATGTCTGATTCTGTTGGTAAACCACTGAGACAGACTAACTGAAGCCAAAGAATAGAATTCAGCTGCTAGTGCTTAAATCTGGCTTATGGAAATCAGCTTTAAAAATGCAGAAATCTTAAAATGTGACAGAATGCAGATTCTCTCCAATATTTTTATATTCATGCTGCATGTTGTGTGCCATTATGCTTCAGTCATTTGGAATCATTTAATTAAAAGTGAAGGTGTAATCCGTTTCTTCCATGATGCCCATTTTTATCATAACATTTTGTTTTCTTAAATGACAACTCAGTTTAGCAGTGCTCTTACAACATTGCTGCATTTAATGAGTCTGTCTGTTACATCTTGAGTTGATCTAAGTCAACCTGGTCATACCACGGTTTCGTTTACTGTTTGTTGGTGGATGGATAGGTAGTTTGTTGATGTTTATTTTCGTGTCTTGGGAACAAAGATATTTTAATTTATGTTGTTTCTAGCTGAACGTTACAGAACTGCGTATGGCTTTTCAATTTGGTTATTGGGACTCCAATTCTGTTAGTATTTATAGTATATCGTTTGGGTAAAACAACTTCCATACAAATAGCTTACTCTTTTTATATCAGATATGCAAATGTTGCCACATGTGGTGGCAAAATGCATACTGCATGTACTCTTCAACCTTTCACTGGCACATTTCTTGGTTTTCCCATTGATGTTGTTAAATAGTGAGGTTTATCATTGTTGGAAATCCACAGTGTTGTGGTTAATTTGACAAAACCCTTACCTGAAATCTATTGGTGCATGTTAGAAAACTGAAACAGTTGTCTTTGGTTAGACGTTTTGACACGACACGTATGCCACCAAGCCTTCAGTTTTTGTACTCCTAAAATGCTATCTTACGAGAAGGATATGATGTGTCCAAGTTTACAACAACTGGCTACATACATAATTGTATTAAAAGCAGAAATTGTGTATAAATGACATATGAAATGTAAACTGGTTACAGCTATTAGTGCATGCATGTTTTACATATCAGATGTACAGAATTACGTGAGATGACTACATCATTGTACCCTGGGTACCTGTTGTTTAACTGACAGTACCTTTTGTTAATCTTTTTTACAGGTGATTGTTGGTCTTGGAAACAAACTGTAAAAAGTGTTGTTTCTCATTGCAGGAGTCAAAGAAACAATGCATTGCATTAATTAAATATGTTATTGAATGTTAGACATGAACGTTCTTGGTAACAAGTCAAATGCTTACATAAGCTTCATTTAAATGCTTGCAGAACATATACAGCCACGTGTCTGTCTCTCTTGCTTGGTATATGAACTACCACGTATAAATGTGTTGCAAGTGAAAATTGTTAATCAAAATGTGCATGGTTTTGGTGGAGGAACCATAGACAACTGGTAGTAGATTTCGATGAAGTTTATGGTGTGCAATATTCTGTTATGAAGATGGTGGTATTTCAATAGAAAATTCACTACAATGTTCAGCTTGTTTTCGCAATATTTACAACGAAGCTTACCTATGTGGTGGGCCTAAATGTAGTGTATTATACTACTAGAAGGGGACATGACCTTTACATGTTGGTGATTTTCATGGTTTGGGATGAATGTCACGTTGCTTTGAAACCAATAAATGTGTCACACTTATGTTTTTGTTTGTTTTATTATCACGAAAATATAACTAGAAGTGACAAGAGGTTAGATAAATGTATGTATGTCATTTATCATGGTATATGATGTACTATTTTAGCTTTAAACCGTCTAGTGTAAATAAATAACTTGACGACTGATCCAACATTGTAAGATAAGGGGAATAGTGGGTACATATATATTGTAGCTCCACAGGAAGTAATTACATTTAAATTACAATACAAATTGTTTACTGTGAATAGACATGGACATTCATGGACAGGTGAAACTTCATTAGTGACATTTTGGTGGCTTGAGTAGGAAAACTAGTGCAGATAAAATTCGTATTTATGGAACCCAATTAAAATGTCACGTGAGTGAAGCAGTCGTCCAAAGTTATGTGGTAAATATCCATTCCACGTGGAATTTACATCGTTTGTGAAAAATCTAATTTCATTAAAGTGCATGTAAAATGTTACACACCTACGCGTATGGAATTGTGTGTGTGAAATATCTAATTTCATTAAAGTGCATGCAACATTTTACACATCTACGTGTATGGTATTGTGTGTAAACACACTAAAAAGAACGCGCAATGTCAATGCACAACACACGCTCAATACACATAACACACGCACACAACACACTCCAGTGAAATTTAATCACACACAATTTACAAATACATTTCGGCGACTGTTAACACCAGTAGGGCAAATCTTCAGCCGAAAGCACAACCACAAAAGTTACCTGACCTCTTCTTGAGTTGATGCTCCTTTACGCTGAAAGTTGGAGCCAACTTACGAAGATGATCGACACAGGTAGGGCGGACACGTTGTACATATATGGGATATGCACCCAGCGAACAAGTAGACACAAGCAAAACAATAATCTAGTTAGTTCGTTAATCCACTGCGAGAAAGTAGCTACATCACACGTTCACTGCGGCTTTTTCCTGACTTGTCACCATTCCTCAGTGTTCTCTCACCTTGACCCAATACGCAGTTGTTTGATGATTGCTCGTCATAAGTTTGATAATAATTAAGCAAAATGGTACAGATGTTCTGAAATATTCAGGTAAGAATATTCACCAGCTGCTACAATAAATCTACAAAAAAGCTCAAAATTGCATGAATGTTTTGATGTTTCAATATTAATTGTCTTGCTAATATCATATGGTGCCGTTTATATGGAATGACGATTTACCTGTAGCGCGTGTACAAATCTAGGTTGGGTTTGTGCAGCAACTTACTTATCCTAGTGGCTAAAATATGCAATATATGCTTTGTGTAAAATTATAATTACAGTATCAATTAATGTACTGTGACAGGCTTTTGCTGGGACATACACCTTTCCTGTGTAAGCAAAATCGTCGATTTCCCATCCCTTATTTTCGATTAATTTGCAAAAGATGAAATCAAATATCAGTGCTGTTTGTTTTATTTTGTATCGGTAATATATATATATATATATATATATATATATATATATATATATTATCTGACCGTTTTTCAACAGTCACGACATAAACACACGGGCCTATTTATGTCATTCTACGCTACGTTTCAGAGTAAGAAATTATTTGACGTATACGCTATTATATGTTTATTCAAAATAATCAGAAACAGAATGCAGCTATAGTCAGCAAAGATACAAAACAATTTGCAAGATAAAGACAACTTGCACAATTTCACAATAAACTTGCTATTATAACCGGACGTCTCCGAGACACCGTCAATGGTTATCTTACATCCGGGTAACCGTGTGACTGCATTTCAGGAAACGTGAGTTCTGCATCTTACCTTGAGATTGAAAAGCATCGCTATGTTACAGGTAATTATATGTACAGTTTCTATTATGAATAACAGACAAATGAAATGCCTGCTTGAATTTATTATCAATAAAGGTTCCACTTGATTGTAGATTGGAATGCAAGACAAACAAAGCATATGATACTCGTATTAAAGGACCATGCAACCATAGCCATAGTGTCATTCCAAGCTGAGATCGTTCAACATGACGATTTGGGAGCTACGTTGAACGTTGTGCTACCACATTTACTCCATACAACAACAGATCAGCGACAACTAAGCATAAAATAATACATAATAATAATAATAAAATACGATATTTATATAGCGCCATAATCAAACAGTGCTCTAATGCTCTTTACAATACAATAATACTAAATCTACAGGCAAATATTTAGAGCATTAAAATATTCAGTTAAATAATTTGAAAACAAAACAACAAACAATCGTATATTGAATCAAACAATTTAAATACAATTTAAATATATATTATATGAGAGAGAGAGAGAGAGAGAGAGAGAGAGAGAAGAGAGAGAGAGAGAAGAAGAGAATAGAGAGAGAGAAGAGAGAGAGAGAGAGAGAGAGAGAGAGAGAGAGAGAGAGAGAGAGAGAGAGAGAGAGAGAGAGAGAGAGAGAGAGAGAGAGAGAGAGAGAGAGTAGTAAACCTAAAACGTATATATGTGCAATAAATAATGTAAGTAATATATTACACAAAGAACCATTAAATTGATAGTAATAGCACAAAGGGAAAACATGAGGTCGGATTAAAATTGTCAGATGACGGATAACATGTGCATTCATGTAAACAACGTAGACACGTAGGAATAAACACATAATGATATTCAAACCGTTGACATATATCGTTTCGTTGTTGTCTACAGTGTGCTGTAGGAGCAGGAATGTCTTTAGTTTCCTTTCAAAGTTGTTGCAGCTGTCACTATTTGTGATGTTAACAGGGAAACTGTCCCACAGAGTCCGCGCTACTTCGGTAAAAGTTCGATCTCCATGCATTACAGCCAAGATTCGTAGCACGGTCAACTGGATGGTTGATGCTGATCGTAAAGAGCGTGTAGGTCTGAAGATGGATAGTGGCCACTGAAATACATTGTTTATTGTTTTATCGCACGGTAGGTGCAAGATCTTCTACTGCATTCGGCGATGGCCTGGAAGCCAGTGAAGTTCTTTTAGAACAGGAGTGATGTGTGAGTGGCGACCTATGCGCGTTGCATTCTGCAGACGTTGTATTTTCGGAATGTGATTCGCGGGGAGGCCGTACGTGCGGTAGGGAGTAAAAGTAATCTAGTCTTTGTGTCACCAAGGCATGGACAAGTGTCTTCGTTGCATCTACGGTGAGATCTCGTCGGATTCTCGCAATATTTCTGAGGTGGTAGTATTCAATTTTGCATACTGACTCTTACTCAGGTGTTGGTCACAAATAACCACAAGATCACATAAACCTAAAAACACATACCATGATATGTTACACAAAGCGAAGTGTGATTCTGAACATATTGTCGTAGGTTTTTACATAGGTCCTAGCTGCGCAACAAATTCGGCGTTGCGACCTCCACGTGACCAGTCACTAATGCCAGTGGTTTCATTTAATTGCAGTCGTAACGTATCAGAAGTTAATTGACGTACGGCGTTCACAGACGTTGTGTTCCAACCGTTTCATATCATGTGCAAATCACGTGTACATCATAGCGTGTCGAACACACAGCACCGGAAGCAGCACACTGGGCGATTAGACGCCGGGGTCGCCACATGTCTTCTGTGAGTTTTGTGCGAGAGTACACGAGACACTGTGAGATGTTGAGCTTAGAGCGAGAACTGGCGCTCTCGGAAGGACTCGACGAAGCGTGGCGTGTCTGCACTTTCGTCCTCCTCGGCGATCGTGTCTGGCGCGATATGCGACGGCTTCGACTTCTGGTAGCGCTTGATTATGTCCTTCGACAGCAGCCGCGGCCTGAGTGACAACCAAACCGACGTCATCAGTTAAACCTCCTTACCTACTGCACTCGCATTAGTTTCGTCTATCAAGTATCCGCAGCGATGTGCTAATTCGGTTGTGCTAACATATTTTTCAGTTTTGGTGATTCCATCGGACAACTTATTAATTTATTTTCGACTCGGTGTAATTGAGCGTAGGAGATCGAAAATGGATAATAACACAGGTCTGCTTCTGCAGTAACTGTCGAAAATTCGCAAAGGTAGTTCGCACAACATTTATCAAAGTGAAGCTATGTTTCGATTACCTTAACACCTTTGTGCTCTGATTTTGTACTCTTGAATTTATGCAGTCGTGTGTTACAATATAAATACAGGTTACATATTTGAATACTCATGGTTCTCGATATGGTAAAATGATTAACTAAGCTGCGAAAACGCGCTCCACTTTATTGACTACACAACTCAGGAAATAACAATGATAGGCATCGGTACTAGTGTTACGTGAAAGTATACAGTATACATGAGTATACATACACACATGCACGTTCACTGAACAGTTTAACTAACACGGACTTTCACCAAAATGGAATAAAGTTGATACAAACGTAACTTAGGTATATTGCCACCAGTTCGCCAATCGTCGTAGTGTTGGGAATAAAGACAAATGGTGGGAACGGGAAGGTTCTCGACCACGGGTGTTTCACCTACCTGAGTTTGCGTCCCACTCCATAATCTCTCTTATCCGTGAGAGCGTCCCACTCGTCTCCCTCAGGGGGAGCTTCCTCGTCGTCCCGTTCGCCCTAAACAACGACACGTATTCGTGGGTATTTGTGAACACAGAAACACTAATCTGTCCTACACTGTCTATTATAGAACAAGCACGCAATGGATAACCGTGACCCTTTATTTATTTATTCATTCATTTATACACAGCGTACTTTGTCGACTCATTCACAGACGCAAATCCGCAGATGGACCATCGCTCTTTTCAATCACATATATTGACGGTGCACGATTAGTATCAAACTCTGCTTTTGCTACAACGACTATAAAAGTTAGTTCTTAAGTAGCGCAATATCTAATCACCACGATTGCTCAAATCGCTTTACACTTTACTCCCTGACAGACCTATTCAATGGAACACCGCCTCGCTTCCTTGGGAGTGACGCTGAAATTAATACCCGAAGACTACCTATACACGAATATCCGTCACTGTCTATAGTCAGTTGAGTGAACTGGAGCAATGTAAAGTGAAACAACTTGCACAGGGTCTGACATGGCAACTCAGGATTCGAACCCGGGATCTCTTAGTCGAGAGTCCGCGGCTCTAGCCATTGCGCCACTATCATTATTACGGCGGTCTTGTTTCCCTCCTCACTGATGCAGCCCTGTTCTAAATGCAGTATAAAACAATACAATACACGTTGAAGACTTTCAGGGTACCTTGTTTAAATCTATATAAAAACAGTTATAACGTTTACAATCCAGGGTTCGACATTGGCACTGGTCCGATGGACCGACGTGATTTTTGAGGCTGTCAGGTCAATTCGGGCCACCAGTTTTCAAATTTTACTGGCTAGACGAGCCACGGGTTTCAATACGACTGGCCACCATCACCGTTTCCGTGACCCGTCTCTTCGTAGAATAATAACCCTAACACCTTATTTTATTTGGTGTTTCAATCAACGTTTGTTTTGTTACGTTTTGTCTCAAACTGATTAAAAACCGATAATGTCTAATATGCAGTCGTATGTGAACTGTTGAACTCATATTTTGTGCCCGTCCGCGTGACTGGCGAATGGTTTGGGAACATTAAGTATTCACAGAGTAAGCGATCTTCTTTCACGTTGATTATGGATTGCAGGCGACAATTAGCATCAATAACTCACTGTGGTCTGCCAGATAAAACGCTATTGCACATTCCGTAATGGATAGACATAAAACAATATGGTATACTGTCAAGGGTTTGACAGCGTTGCAAAAGACCATGGCTTCAGCGGGGGATTTTGTAAGGATTGTAGACAGCAGTCACACTGTCGCACTTTATTGGCGACACCTAATTTTCACAGCCTGTTGTTAAATAGAACACGTGGCATCGGCGT
>JAODUO010000846.1:30000-55000 GCA_025642075.2 Ridgeia piscesae | reverse complement strand
CTCTCTTCTCTCTCTCTCTCTCTCTCTCTCTCTTCTCTCTCTCTCTCTCTCTCTCTCTCTCTCTCTCTCTCTCTCTCTCTCTCTCTCTCTCTCTCTCTCTCTCTCTCTCTCTCTCTCTCTCTCTCTCTCTCTCTCTCTCTCTCTCTCTCTCTCTCTCTACCATCGTCCCTCTACTTGTTATCTTCCCTCTACCCTTATTCTTGCTTTCATTTTTAAATTTATTAAAAATATTGTATTCCCACGTATCCATGTTATCTTCCCTCTACCCTTACTCTCGCTTTCCTTTTTAATTTATATATTTAATGTAGGTCTTCCGTCACAAGATCGCGTTTACAAGTAGACTGGCAACGGTTGACAAATTCTTTGTACATTGTTTATCGCCTTCTTACCTGGAACTTCTCCGGCACCATGAGTTTTGGCGTGTCCAGTTGAAGAAGCATGTCGACGGTGGAACACAAGACGATGGCAATCAGCACAGCGAAGTCGCTGAGGGTCGAGCGAACCTGTTAACATGTCGGCGGAAATGTTCGTCACGTTGGGAATATACGGTTTAAAATAAATCAATGTTATCCAATAAATTGGATTAAAGATTATCTAGAGGTAACACTGGCACTAATTACTAATATAATCGTTGTGTATTGTTTCATTGAGTACATTTCCGTATATTACAACAAGATGATATAATTCTGTCAAAGACGTATTACCAAAGAAGATCTGCCACTCGCTAGCCTCATCTATTGAATACCGTTGTCCCAATTCAGAACGGTGGCATCCAGTGGTCAGCATGTAAACTACATTGCTAATTGATTTCTACAAATGAGTCCAACCAGCTTTGTAGTCACAATATTATAACGAATTGAAATCTTGAATGGAGGAGTTCTGACATTACGTATTGTTCATATAAACAACGGTATACCTGTGATACGTCTATTTCGTTATTCCAGATGTTTCAACTGCAGCCTTCATAACGTGAAAGCATGACATACGGTGTGCAGTTTTAACTTAATAACAACATTGTGCTGTGCGGCTGACGATTATATGACGAACATGACGACGACAATAGGTTTGTATTGTTGAAACATTATTTAAAAATGCAAACGCATATACCTTCAGTACCTAACATTGCGCTCTCTTATAACGTCAATGACAGCCTCGTTTTGGTAAAGCTATTGGTGCTTACGATTGAAGAGAAGTATGCTCTAGTGCGCAGGCTCCTGAAAAAGATGGCGATTCCAAAGGTACCGAAGAAGACCAAGCAGCAGAAGAAGAAGACGTCAGGCACGGAGTGGGTCACGGTCGACACGTCACACGCCTCGCCAACGAGAGTCCAGTTATGGTCTCGACAATCCTTTGTGCTGAATTACAATAATGACAATTTAGCTGCACATAACTTACAGTTATCTATTTATTATATTATTGCCCGTAATATATATATATATATATATATATATATATATATATATATATATAAATATCACGCAAATGTGACTGACCTATACGATATATCTGCATGTACGCATGGTAATAGTTAAATGGTGGTTTAGTGGTCTGTAAATAATTGTATTTCTCGTTAATTGCCAACATTGCTAGTAAGCAATCTAGCTAATGCCGTGAACATATTTTATTAAATGAAAATAACACATACGGTAACACTAAAGAAATATTTAACATCACCATGACTCGCAACGCATGTCTGCATGCATGTACACGAACCACGAACGTACGTGTGCATATATGAATACATACACTCACTCACTCACTCACTCACTCACTCACTCACTCACTCACTCACTCTCACACTCACCACCACCACCACCACCACTCACTCACTCACTCACTCACTCACTCACTCACTCACTCACTCACTCACTCACTCACTCACTCACTCACTCACTCACTCACTCACTCACTCACTCACTCACTCACTCACTCATACACTCACTCACACAAACACACACAAGCACGCACACGCACACACACACACACACACACACACACACACACACACACACACACACACACACACACGACCTAATGATTCATTTCATAGAAAATGCTAGGTTTTCATATTAAATTGGTAAAAAGTAACTGTATTTAGAATACGTGCCAGTATATATCAGAACAACGTATGACGCTACTTATTTTGTTATTAACGTATCTAAAAATCCAGCACAATACACGTGACGCAAAACATACGTAGCCAGTAAAATCGAATAATATTTCACACAACCAACACATACGTAAACATGACGTGACAACGTGTGAAATAGTACCCAACTAACTGTGACGTAACAAACATGTGCACGCTAAAGGCCAGAAGAAATCACGCTGTAGCATTTACATTTTACCGTTGTTATAAACGTTCCGATTGACGTTTCTGCGCATGTGCAATAAATGTAAAATCATTAATGTACAGCGAAAGGACAATGCATTAATGGCATAAACACTTCGGGTTCTTCATTACGATGTATATAACCTTTCTATAATGTTATTTGCCGCAAATTAAGACGAGGCAAACAAGTTTTGAGGCATGTTTTAATAGCAAGCGTAAATCACATGACTGTAGTGCGCCATAATCCGTGATAGTAATTTAAACAAACGTAAGATGTAATTGTATTGAAGACATTTGAACCAACTCTTCATAGTAATCACCACAGCAGAGTTAACGAACAGCCCGTGTCATTTATACCAAAACTGCTTTGTCGTTTCGCTGCAAATTGATTATTTTACATTTATCGCGCAGAAATGTCAATCGGAAAGTTTACAACGATCGGAAAAATGTAAGCGCGACAACGTACGTACCTGATGCAGCCAGATCGCACAATGATGCGATTCAAATGAGTGATGCAGTTCTCCTTCATATAGATGTTCCACTGGTCGAGATTCGGCGCATGGTATGCATTCCGGTAGGAGGGGTAATTCGGATGTTGGCAGTGGCAATTCTGCTCCTCGTTCTCCGCTATCGGGTGAGACTTCCATATCCCTGCCAGCTTCTTGAATGACTCGAAGATGAAGATGATCGAGATAAGCACGGCAAAGCTCTCCTCCGTGAACCGGGTAATGTACCGTACCAGAGCGCTCAGGTCAAAGGCCACTATGACTATGAGAGCGAAGAAGACCCACAGTCCGACCCATAGCCGGAACGACATGAAGTCCACTCCGTTCTCCCTGACAGACAGAAGAAGTCGTTTCAGTTACGACACAGTCGTATTGATCCCTTGGTGTAAATTGCAAGGCATTTCTTGTTTATAAGTTACGAATGCGTTACAAGTGGTTTGGACGAACACACTTGGAACTTACAGATAAAGGGAAACGTGTTTTGTAGGGGTACTGTTAGCGTGATAGCTAAAAGGAGATTGAATAGGTTAGTCGGTCGGAAGACACAATAGAAACGTCCACTTGTGATAACATCTCGCCAGGATCGCCCAGACCACAGCAGCATTCGCAATACTGAAGACCATCTGGAATGACAGGAAAATAGCGCTCAGCTCAAAGATCAGTCTCATGCGCTCCGTGGTCATGTCCATATTCCTGTACGCCGTGAGTCTTGAACACTAACAGCAGACACAGAGAGAAGGATACAGGCCATGGAGATGAGATGCCTCAGAAAACTCATCGGCATCACCTACAGAGACCACATCTTCAACGAAGAGGTACGAAACAGAACTCTGCAAGCCATTGGGCCCCACGGAGACCTCTTGACCACAGTAAATCGACGCAAATTGAAATGGTACGGGCACGTAACAAAATCTTCAGGGCTTGCCAAGACAATCCTGCAGGGGAAGGAAGGAGAAGGAGAGGCAGACAGAAAAAGAGATGGGTTGACAACATGCCGGAATGGACTAACATGACGCTGGCCGCCGCCATGAGGAAGGCTGAGAGGCGAGAGGAATGGAGGGAGCTGGTAGCAAGGTCATCTGTGGCGCCCCAACGGTCCACCAGACTACGAGATAGGTGAAGGTGAAGATAGAGAACAGACGAACACAGAACAGCAAATAGACGAACAATCGTCAACGGTAAGAGTGTGCCGAGCAGGCAAGATGAAGGTTGTAACAATTGTTTTGTTTAGCAAAAGCAACTACGGATGACGCAAGCTAGGGGTGAACATTGATGAAGATATCGTTGACGACCAACACAGAAACACGTGGTGCGTGAATAATTGCACATGTGTTTACGTACTTGCAAATTTGGTAGAGGATCGACTCGAAGACAAGTAGCGGTCCTGTGGCCCCCACGATCGTCAACGGCTGCCCAGCTAGCAAGTGGTAGAAGAAGCCGCAGATGGCTCCTGACAAAAGCGACTCCATTGTTCCCTGCAAGGAAGCACATTACGGTAATATCACTGCAAAACGTCATAACCCATAACGACTAAAATCCGTTCTAAAATATTAGCAATATCGTTGTATTCAAAACCACATGTGGATACGTAATCCTAAGACATACGAGGAGTATTTTATATAAGATGAACCTCTTAACAGTGTTTTATTAAAGTGTTCAGACACGTAACTTTTATAACATAAAATATTTTAATAATTTCCACCTATAAATGGCAAACGTTATCCTACATGTCTATGAAGGTAATTACGATTATCAGCGAAAATGCTAAAACAACCAATGACATTCACTTAGTTGGTTAATATAATAAACCTTGATTTTATACAGATTTCTTAACGGTCGAGTCGGAGAAATGCAATCCTACATATGTCATGTATTGTGGATGACGGACGTTACTGACCATGTACCCGTCCGTGGCGGCGCCCATCATGCCGCCGAAGGTGACGATTGGCGTGACACAGGCGAAGTACAGGAAGATGACTGAGGCGAAACACTGTAAATGTAACGCATCTTTGAAATCGCTGATGAAGTACGGATAACGTCTCTTCATGTCGTTGATTAGACCGCCGAAGAACCTACGAAGTGATTTACGATGTTGAGGTAAACAAATACAGCGCTAGATGAATGCAGCTCTAACAGCAAGCGACGTTCATTGAGATTGTATTTCAACCAAACCACAACAAAAAGATTCATGCTTAAACATTGATTTCGCATAGGCTAGCCATTGTGATAGTAATATATATTTTTAATGTTTATTTTAGTTGATTAAAGGTTTGTAGATATTGCACATTATCTATAGATTTGGCAAGACTCCAAGGGTTGAACTTGCCCAACAATAAAGGCGCATGTCGGTTGAACATATCTTCGTTAGAATGTAACCGTTGCTTCATAACTGGACGAACACAAAATAAATGGACCGTGTCACGTAGCAGCTACTCAACGACGTACGCTCGTTGGTACCCACCGCCCTGTTTGCTGGAGCGTGTCGTCGTGGCCTGCACTCTCCGTGAAGTGGAAGGCCTCTCTGGCTGGGGATCGCCTTGCGGAGTCGACAAGTCGCTTATGAATCTTGTCCTGGAAAGAAAACACGAATTAAGAGTCGGTAATCGTTCTTTCGAGAACTGCTTTTCTTTAGATATGCGACGAGTCAAAACAGTTTAAGCTAGCGCTAGCCATGAGGCGATAAGATGTGCCCATTAAGGAAGAAATGGGATGAATGTCTGACGTAGAGAGATACATTATTTCAGTGTATCAATCTGTAAAATACACAACTTCTGTTTGCAGTGCATTACAATGTGTTGTCACGTGTCTTCTTACGCCACGTGTTTGACTTTAAGTTAAGTCCAACACCCCTTCTCTTCAGCAAGAACACAAATTTAATTCAAAACGTGTTTTCCATGTATATTCAGGTGCTTTGTATATAGCTAATATAAAATACTAAATGCATTAAGTTTGTTTCTGTAATAACAACTACGTCGTGTGTTGACGTAAATAAAAAAAATCGTCAGCTACCGGGGATAACTTGTATAACTGATGGACATCGCGTGCTATTTTTGTTTTTGTAATAAAATGATTCAGTCATTATTCAACACCTGGAAAACCTTACGAAGAACGATCTAGAGGAAGACCAGCGAGACGTTGGCGAGACGACGTAGACGAGTACTGGAAAGACACCGTCTGACAGAGCAAGACAAGGGGATATGTAGGCAACACCCCGACGCCTTTGAAAGATAATAAGACACTACGACAACATAATGATGACGAACGTCACCGTGACGTCAGTAACTAGTTCCGTCGTATGCCATATGCTGATATCGCACCTGCCGTGTGGGACAGGACCTTGTATGCATATGTATATACCTTCAGCAGCACTTACTCATTGTTTATGTATAGTTCTAACTAAACTACACGTTCACCTAAAACAAAACAGTTTGCGTCGCGTTCAAGACATGCGTCTATTGCAGCCCTGAATCGGCGGCTTCCGTTGCCTCACTCACCATTGTCATTGTCTGCTCGGGCGGAGCAAGACGTGTGGTCGGGTCCCAGATACTAGGTGGCAGCACCGTCAGTTCGTCAATGTACTCGTCGATGCCGTCGACGATGTCTTGTCGCGTCTCGGCCTTGTAGGCGACTTCGCAAAACACCTGTTTACGAGAGAGGGGATATACGTAACTAGTATATATACCGTTTCTGATTATTGTGTGATGATTTGAAATGCGTCTAAAAGAATGTGGCTTAACAACACTAGAAACCAGAAGATTGAGAGGAGATCAGATTGAGGTGTTTAAAATATTGAATGGATATGAAAATATTGACAGAAATATTTTTTTCACAGTCAAGGAAGAGAGAAGGACTAGAGGACATGGAGTTACATTAGCAAAGAAGCAGTGTAGGCTAGATATTAGAAAATTTTCATTTTCACAAAGAACAGTAAACGAATGGAACAGATTATCAGCTGATTGTGTAGGTGCTAGCAGTGTTAATATATTTAAAAATAAAATTGACATATACCTAAGAAGGGCGGGGTATACTTAGATAGATAGGTTGGACTCTCGATAAGCCAAATGGCTTCCTAGTCCACCTGCCATCTAGAGTTGAATCTCTAGGTGGCAATCTTGTTAAATCTTGTTAAATCTTGTTAAATAGACATCACTAATTACTAAAATGTTCATTACTGGCTGTCTCGTGGAAATAAATACAGTTCGTAAAAGGAAAAATTTCTATAATAGACGAAGCTGTGTTGACTTGTCCAGGAGGTACATATCCATCCAGATTATGTTGTATTATCTTATTGCGGATATACTCGTGAGAATACTGTCGAGGAAATCATCACAGTTATGACGAACAAAACAGGAGGGTCGATTTGTTGTAGAAAGAAAGAAGTCGCGCACCACATACGCGCGCGTACTCGCAGTCACAGACGAATACACACACCAAAGCTGACGTAAATCCGCACACGCACGCACGCACGCACGCGCACACACACACCCACACACACACACGCCCACGCACACACACAAACGCACAAACGCACACACGCACGCACACACGCACGCACGCACGCATGCACGCACGCACGCACGCACGCACGCACCCCACACACACACACACACACACACACACACACACACACACACACACACACACACACACACACACATACATACACACACACACACACACACAGTACGTACGCGGTCGGTGAAGAGGGTGGCCGCCGCCCGTCCGACCTCCTCGTACTCCCAGATCGACTTGGACTCGGACGGGCCGAGGAGGATGAGGAGGAATCGAGTGGGCAGCGCGACCTCCGTCAGATCGGCGAGCACGGCCGACTTGCCGAGACGGACGAGCAGCATGACGGGCTCGAGCAGGAAGTCGACGTGTCCCACCATGATGTTGGCCACCTCAGAGCCGCCCGGGATCTTGCCCATCAACCGCTTGTTCGGCTGGCGACAGAAGACACGAGACAACGTAACGCGCTGGCAGGTGTCGGTGTATATTATATTGTTGAAAGGCTGCGTAATATTACTCGTTAACTCTAAGTTGTTCGTATAGCGTAATTCCCGTCTAATAGGCTCAACCTTTCCGAAAATCCGAAAATCTAACGTGGGCTTATAAGCTTAATTCTGGTAAGAGGATTATCGATTAACGTAGTATTTAAAAAGAACACATGGGCAGTGAACAATATTGATTTGTGAACAGCAAAAGCATCGATAATGGTCTGGCGTCAGCTATCATTCTCCTTAGGGCTGTTCTGCTGGATTAGCTCTCTGGGTTGTGACAACAAAGCAAGTGGCAACTAACTCAAAACGACGAGTATGTACGGTTGGTATGGTGACTTTGTTATAAGCATCAACATGGTCTTGTAATAAAAACTGCCGTTTGAGCAGCCGATTGGCCGCTGTCGAGAGGTAGAATCTTCCTGTGACCCCAGCCGTTGATAAGGGGGCGTCACAAGAGGGGAACTACTGCATATACAAGTTAAAATGCCACTCTTCACATTACTGATTTATTCTTCAATAGCCCTTAGATGGAAGGTGCTGAAAAAATACAATTTATTCGCCATTTGTGTTGCACTCAAACCGATAATTGTGTTGTACAAATGCAATAGCGTTGACATTACTGCAAATCCACATGGAACTGGTACATTCGCTTCATAAACTGTAACAATACACATTTGCATTAACGTATTTCGTTTTGTCTGGCACCTATTCAACGTTTTTGCCACTCATGGTATATTAAGAGAATTTTCCAAAGGAAACAAATATGGTGGAATATTTTGAGATACCCGTACATCCGGTATCTGCTCACGGCCTCATCTTGAGCAAGGGCCGCATGACGGTTATACGAAAGGGAGTTACAAATTGACGTGATGTACGTCTGAAACACATCGTATATTCTTATGGTGGTTGATCCAACCTGTAGTGATATGCCGTCTTCTATCGGCGGGGTGGGTTACCTTGTGCGGGACAAGTTCGTCGGGGTGAATGCCCCCGGGGTACGTGTGGTGCAGCGCTGACACCTCTCGATTCTCGTGTCGTTTTATGGGCTTCATTTCCGTCTCAACAGCCTCTGAAACGTGTCGTCAGTAACTGGGCGTTGTTGATCACGGATCAAACGTGGCCCTGGGAGTCGTTTCATCAAGGCTCATGAATAAAATCCATTATTTAATATATACACTGAGCTGTTAAAATGAAAAACAAAATTGATTTCAAATTGATTGGTTAATTAATTATTGACCAATGAATTGATTCACTGATTTCAGAGAGTAAACTTGAGCTCGTGGGATCATAAGAATGTTTGTGAAATAGTCCATGGAATTAATGTACCACAGGGTATTTGACATGCAGCGAAGAACAAAGGCCGTAACGTTTCATGCAGGAGACGAACGGCGCAACACTAGTTAACAACACTTTATTATACATAATTAAAACACGCAGTGTTAATACATATATTATTATATTATCATGAGCGAAGATATTATCACGGCACTCGTTAGTGACCATATTGGTGCTTACAGTAATTACTGCCTTATATATATTAATATTAAAACACTTTATCAATAACGACTCATCACAAACGAGGACATAATTACAATCTTCTGAAGAGATGCGGCTGGGCTCCTGTCAAACCGCTGCATCAACAATTTACCCCATTCATGTTTGATGAGCCACATCCTACCCTGCACCAATATTAAGAGCCATTCTTCCTTCAACACCCTCTCTTCTGATACATAGTGTTATCTACGTGCCCTGAATTATCGTCACCTGATTTCGTGCTTTTCTGGTCGGTGTGTTCCGTGTCGATGTGAGCGGGCCGGGACTTCTCAATCTCCGGTTTATTGTGTTGCTTCGAGCGGCCCTTGCGGTGCTTGTGTTTGTGCGGCTTCAGAATAACGTCAAGAATCTGCTCTCCTATGGCCGCTGGCAACTTCTTTTCCCTCACGACTACCTGCGAGATGTGTTCTGGAAATAAAAGTTACGTTCTTATTCAGCCAGTCGTCCAGGGAACCATCTCACTCAGATAAAGAGCTCTTAGCGAAAATTATTCATTAAAAACAGTTGTAATTTTTTTTCTTCAAACACGCAAATATCCAATGCCATGTCACCGAGGACGATATTTCCATGATACGCCAGTAATAATGTCCCCGTTGCGCGTCATGATATTGATAGTTTTCAAATATTCAAGATAACTGTTAAGGATTAAAAAAAAATTAAAGTGCACAATTAAGAGCTCTTAACGACACTAGTGAAATTATCCTCAGTCCTTCCAGGAAGTCTTTCGTCAATCTGATATAATAAGAGAGTAGGCTTAGTGAGAACATTAACGCTTGAGTACGAGTCTGTTGGCTAAGCGTGTCAAAATACTGTAATGGTAATGACTAAGGCACTGGTTTGTTGCCACATAGTTGAGCATAAGCATATGTAGACCACTCTACATGAATAATTAAGTAGATGGATTTATGCTGAAAGCCATCACACAGAAGTCGATAATCGGTTGTCACGTGGTGGATACTTGGTGCGGCTGCAGCGCGACGTACCTGCCACCTGGTGAATGCAGCCGTGATTCGTGTGCATGTCCAGCAGGACGATGGCGGTGTTGTCGGCGATGCAGTTGCGGATCTGGAAGAGCGCGTGCAGTGCGGCCGTCGGCACGTGCGGCTTCGACCAGCGCTCTCCCGCCTCCACCTTCTCCTCGTACTTCAGCCACCTGACGAACGACAATCGCGAATCGGTTACAACGTCTGTTTCGAGCGCCATCTGGCGATCAATGCAACGTCATCTAGCGACTACTTAAAGGGATAGTCTAGTCAGTGAGAGGTTCACAGTATTTACTTACATATGTATACTATATTGGTTGTGCCTAGTAGCTGTGCACAAAGATCGTTAATAAACAATTAGTTAAAGTTTAATTGTATCAAAAACATGCTATTTTAAATTCAGGGCGCTGCCATCTTGATATTTATGCGCCAGTGACGTAAGCCAAATCGTTTACGTCACTGGCGCATACGTATCAAGAGCAAGGATTGGCGGAATCTTCGCTAATAATTGTGATTGTGACGTAAGCAATCAGCGACGTACTGGATACATCAAATGCCATTGGACAGACACAGGACTGTCGAACGTGCAAGCGACAATGACGTATGCGGTTTACGTCACTGGCGCATAAGTCTCAAGATGGCAGCGCCCTGAATCCAACATGTAGTGTTTCTGACACACTTATACTACAATTAATTGTTTATTAACGATCTTTGTGCACAATTACTATGCACAACCAATATGTTATACATATGTAAGTAAATGGTGTGAATCTCTCACTGATTGGAGTATCCCTTTAAGCAAATGGCGAGCGCGTGCTGTGTCATGGTGGCCGCAACACGTAACATTACGAATGGGTGGTGGACGGGAGGACATCGTGGTGGATGAATGTTTGGTCCATCACCAGACGGATATCGCGGGGTATAACAGTCGCTACAGTGGCGCCGCCTACCGATTGCGACACAAAGATACGCAGCGCGTTGGTTTCGTGACTACACGAAGGTTCGACGTGAAAGGGGTGTGCCAGCTCGTCTGTCCAGAATCGGCAGAGAATAAATTAGTTATGGGAAGTCTGCTGTCTAGAACGTGGGAAAGTTAAACATCAAAATGTATTGCCGTTAACTCTGCTCGCCGTGGCATTATTGCCAATCAATTTTATTTTGAAACTGGACGTTTTGTTTACCATTTGAACGTAACAAATGGCGAACATTGTTCCGAGTTAGTAAGGTAACTCAACACAAACTGGCAGGCAGACAGTAAACCTTAAAGATGCATGTTGTAGTAATAAGAATGTAGTATTAAATAAATACTAACATCTACCAGCTGTCACCCTGGCTTTACTATGAAGACGGACATGTCAGGTCGGTTGAGTCAGCTCGACAACGTGAGTATCCACTCACTTACTGGTGAACAGAGTCGTTGTATGACGCATGGTATCGTGTCTACCGTGACATCAGATTTCGTTTATTTTTAACAGGGAATTAGTCATAGCATGCTATGTAAACAATCTGTATTCGTAAGCTTAACACTAGATGCAACTTTTGGTGTTCCTGTATGTTAATTGCATACTCGTTCATTTATATGACATTTCATCGTGACAGCAGAGGATGACATCTGTTTTGACCCCAACGTGCTATCACATGGCGTCACTTGTTTCACAAATATATTTTTCACTGATCTAGGGAGGAGGTTTAGGTACCACGTAATAGTCCACCATTCAAACACCGTGTATCGATACTCGTTAACAGCTAAAAGACGTTTTGTGACGAGAACAATTTCATATACGTTAAGAGTCATGACTAAAGATATTTTATGACGAGAGAAAGATTTCATATACGAAAAGAGTCATGATTAAAGATGTTTTGTGACGAGAACTCTCTCATACACGTAAAGAGTCAAGACTAAAGTTGGTCTATGATGAGACCACTCTCCCACCTGGCCGCCTCTTTCCACCCCATCTCGCCCTCGTCGAAGTGACACAACACGTCCATCTGACAGAACAGCGCGTGACCGTCGAGGACGACATTTTCATTCGGCTGGTTGTCGTCGATGTCCGTGAGGATGAAACGGACCTACAGACGTCAAGTCATATATATATATATATAAATTTTAGTTTTTAACTGGAGGTTCTCTGTTTTTTTATTATTAGCGAATGAGTCAGGGAACGGTTAAAAGCCCGACCGTTCAAGACCATGACGTCACTCACTCGTGTATACTTTCTTTATTCACATGCCTGCGCATGAATAACACGTTAGCGGAAATGAGTTAACAGGCGGCAGCTTCCAAAGTTTGAATGTTTCGTTTTGTTTTCGTTTTATTTTCGTTTGCAACATATTCACACCTCCTCTCTAAAACTTCTTGTCTGTCCTAAGCCCGGGTAAAGAAGCATAGTTGGGCATAGGACCAAAAACCCCACTTGTTAGACCGGAATGAGACAAAACACAACACTCGGCTATATTCGTTAAGTAAACCATGGAACTGGTTCAATGAAGGATGGCAGCTAAACCAGCAAGAACCCTTACCTGATACCTGATATCCTAGAACCCCCTACCCGACAGCTGATATCCTACCGTAGGGCCTACCTCTAATATAGTCCTTCTAGCAGTAACACGTTAGAGATAATGATTACCAAAGGAGTAACGAACATTTCAAAAAGCGTCACAAGTTATACTCAGTTTGCTACTATCAATTGAGCGAATAACATTTCATAATAATTATTAAGAGGGGTATTATAGATTTATAAGGATGTTTCATGCCAGGAATATGCCGGTGCTTAATTTTAAAATTAGTAGAGTATGTTAACGTGTTTTAACGTTGTTCGCTCATTTGTATTTGCAGTATTAATGTATTAACATGCTTGGAACCAGATCTCCAACATACAGTGTATGTCGCGTCGTTCTTCAGAAAATGAGCACACCAGATACATCTTATCGTTTGGCACACGAATACGCTATGCACTTGTGTTAGCATTTGTATGTCCAATCTTCAACTTTATTTAGACGTGCCTACGTCTTGGCCAAATGCATGTCGTAGTAATCGACCTGCTAACTATTTGAAAGGAGCAAATCAACTTATTCCTGTTGAAAGGGGTGCGGCTTTGCATTTCTTAACTTTGTGATCCTCACGTTCCGTTTAATGTAAGGTAAATGATACAACACAGCAACCAATGAAATGTTACAAAACAACAACCAACGGTGTGTTGCAATCCAGCAACCAATGGCATATTACAACCCCGCAATCGAAATTGCACAATACACCAACCAGAGAAATGGCACGACACAGCAACCAATGGAATGCTACGACACAGCAACCAATGACTAAACTAGTACGACACAGCAACCAATGAAATGGTACGACACAGCAACCACTGGAATGCTACGACACAGCAACCAATGACTAAACTAGTAGGACGCAGCAGCCAATGAAATGGTACGATACATACCTTCTCGGCGTGTGACATCGGCCTGTTGCTCCTCAGCGACTCCTCTCGCCTCAGCCTCTTCTCGCTCATCCCGCCCGAGTCCCCGGAGCAGTGCTTGAGGAGAGCGTCCCGCTCATCGGCCTCCGCTGGCTTCTCGTTGTTGTTCTGCGTCGGCTCGTCGTCCTCCGGGTCTGCCAACGGGACGACGTTGACGGGCGGCAAGTCGACTGCAGGAGCACGGCAAGACAGACACGTGTACGGTCGGGGGACCATGAAGGTTGTAGCGAGGCTCTACGTTCCTCGCTTTTTGCAAGTAGTTAATCTATTCCGTAACCCAGAATCAATATGGATGGAAAGTATTAAGGGGGCTCTGCTCCTCTACCTGAAATTGCTCAGCGCAGCAACTTGTAAATAGGTAAGTAAAGGTTAATTCTTACATAGCGCAGTTTCCATTCCTCAGGATTGTACAAAGCGTTTACCCTTTTGCTCCCTGGGAGACCAGTTCAATCGAACACCATCGAGACTTCTCTGGGAAACATCCACCCACGCTGCAATTAATGCGCGAAAACTATTCGTATATAAGTACCCACCACTGTCTATAGCCAAGTACGTTTTTTATACAACTGACTGAACTGTAGCAATGCAGAGTGAAGCAACTTTTCCCTGGCAGAACAGGAACCCGGGTTGTCATAGTTGAGAGTCCGAAGCTCTAGCCACTACGCCACTGCGCTACTAACAGGAAGGCTGGTGTTTAAACGCAGGAACGTTGAACACCATAGACACTGCAGTTAACGCAGCTCTCCAATAAAGCTTATTTTTTAGCTGTATGTTTTGTTTTACCATTTGATTGTGTGGCGCGGGGGAAGCTTACACGTTGTAAGTGGGGTGGGGCATGGAGCCCCCGTGAGGTAACTAGCCCCCTTGTTTTATATCAGATATATGTTTGAGATATGTGTCTGGTGAACAAATACGATGCTGCCACCTAGTGTCTGCTCTGACGGAAACCAAACGCTGGCAAAAAACACGGTAAGTAAATATTTGCATTTAATGCTTTGCTACATGTTTGCTACGTGTTTTAATGTTTTACTACAGCAACGATATTAAACAAAGCCTCGTGCAATTATTTAAAAAAAATATTTATTGTCTATAGAGCTTCATTCACGTTTTGTAAAAATCGGCGATTATTAGAATTCGCGCGGGAATTGACATTGATAGCATGCATGCTGGGGGCAAGAAGCCCCCGACGGTGTGGGGAAAAACACCCCCGGGGCACCTCAGCGCGGCAGTCGCCTGCAGCGTTGCTGGCAACAAGCCAGTTGGTTTGTGACCTCATAGAGGAACTTTCGCTCAAACCGAAAGTATTTCGTCCATGCCCGAGGTCACGCGTGGCTGAATCAGCTGCGGTGTTGACGTCATTTCCTTATAAAAGAAAACTTGCAGGAAGCGAGTCAAAGCAGAAGTCAATTGTGAGACCAGAAGGGAAACCACAGAGGCAAACAATAAAAGCAAGGTCGCAGTGACGCGAAAGACAAGTCCCAGGAGCTGTGAGGAGCTGTGAGGAGGAGTGTCCTCGTATCACGTGTCCTCGTATCATGTGTCCTCGTATCATGTGTCCTCGTATCATGTGTCCTCGTATCATGTGTCCTCGTATCATGTGTCCTCGTATCATGTGTCCTCGTGTCATGTGTCCTCGTATCATGTGTCCTCGTATCATGTGTCCTCGTATCATGTGTCCTCGTATCATGTGTCCTCGTGTCATGTGTCCTCGTATCATGTGTCCTCGTATCATGTGTCCTCGTATCATGTGTCCTCGTATCATGTGTCCTCGTATCATGTGTCCTCGTATCATGTGTCCTCGTATCATGTGTCCTCGTATCATGTGTCCTCGTATCATGTGTCCTCGTATCATGTGTCCTCGTATCATGTGTCCTCGTATCATGTGTCCTCGTATCAAGTGTCCTCGTATCATGTGTCCTCGTATCATGTGTCCTCGTATCATGTGTCCTCGTATCATGTGTCCTCGTATCATGTGTCCTCGTATCATGTGTCCTCGTATCACGTGTCCTCGTATCACGTGTCCTCGTGTCACGTGTCCTCGTATCATGTGTCCTCGTATCATGTGTCCTCGTATCATGTGTCCTCGTATCATGTGTCCTCGTATCATGTGTCCTCGTATCATGTGTCCTCGTATCATGTGTCCTCGTATCATGTGTCCTCGTATCATGTGTCCTCGTATCATGTGTCCTCGTATCATGTGTCCTCGTATCATGTGTCCTCGTATCATGTGTCCTCGTATCATGTGTCCTCGTATCATGTGTCCTCGTATCATGTGTCCTCGTATCATGTGTCCTCGTATCATGTGTCCTCGTATCATGTGTCCTCGTATCACGTGTCCTCGTATCACGTGTCCTCGTATCACGTGTCCTCGTATCACGTGTCCTCGTATCATGTGTCCTCGTATCATGTGTCCTCGTAGCATGTGTCGTACAATGTGTCCTCGTATCATGTGTCCTCGTATCATGTGTCCTCGTATCATGTGTCCTCGTATCATGTGTCCTCGTATCATGTGTCCTCGTATGTCCTCGTATCATGTGTCCTCGTATCATGTGTCCTCGTATCATGTGTCCTCGTATCATGTGTCCTCGTATCACGTGTCCTCGTATCAGTGTCCTCGTATCACGTGTCCTCGTGTCAGTGTCCTCGTTCATAGTCCTCGTATCATGTGTCCTCGTATCATGTGTCCTCGTATCATGTGTCCTCGTATCATGTGTCCTCGTATCACGTGTCCTCGTGACAGTGTGTCCTCGAAGTCAAGTGTCCTCGTATCATGTGTCCTCGTATCATGTGTCCTCGTATCATGTGTCCTCGTATCATGCCTCCACGTCCTCGTATCACGTGTCCTCGTTCACGTGTCCTCGTGTCACGTGTCCTCGTTCATGTGTCCTCGTATCATGTCCTCGTATCATGTGTCCTCGTATCATGTGTCCTCGTATCATGTGTCCTCGTATCACGTTTCTATCATGTCGTGTCACGTGTCCTCGTATCATGTGTCCTCGTATCATGTGTCCTCGTATCATGTGTCCTCGTATCATGTGTCCTCGTATCACGTGTCCTCGTATCACGTGTCCTCGTATCACGTGTCCTCGTATCACGTGTCCTCGTATCACGTGTCCTCGTATCATGTGTCCTCGTAGCATGTGTCCTCGTATCAAGTGTCCTCGTATCATGTGTCCTCGATTCATGTGTCCTCGTATCATGTGTCCTCGTATCATGTGTCCTCGTATCATGTGTCCTCGATTCATGTGTCCGATTTCCCCTATCATGTGTCCTCGTATCATGTGTCCTCGTATCATGTGTCCTCGTATCATGTGTCCTCGTATCATGTGTCCTCGTATCATGTGTCCTCGTATCATGTGTCCTCGTATCATGTGTCCTCGTATCATGTGTCCTCGTATCATGTGTCCTCGTATCATGTGTCCTCGTATCATGTGTCCTCGTAGCATGTGTCCTCGTACATGTGTCCTCGTATCATGTGTCCTCGTATCATGTGTCCTCGTATCATGTGTCCTCGTATCATGTGTCCTCGTATCATGTGTTCCCCGTATCATGTGTCCTCGTATCATGTGTCCTCGTATCATGTGTCCTCGTATCATGTGTCCTCGTATCATGTGTCCTCGTATCATGTGTCCTCGTATCATGTGTCCTCGTATCATGTGTCCTCGTATCATGTGTCCTCGTATCATGTGTCCTCGTATCATGTGTCCTCGTATCATGTGTCCTCGTATCATGTGTCCTCGTATCATGTGTCCTCGTATCATGTGTCCTCGTATCATGTGTCCTCGTATCATGTGTCCTCGTATCATGTGTCCTCGTATCATGTGTCCTCGTATCATGTGTCCTCGTATCATGTGTCCTCGTATCATGTGTCCTCGTATCATGTATCCTCGTATCATGTGTCCTCGTATCATGTGTTCTCGTATCATGTGTCCTCGTATCATGTGTCCTCGTATCATGTGTCCTCGTATCATATGCGGCGAGCCATTCGTGAACAGCAGAGCCAGTGTCAGATGTGTCAGAAATATTGGACAAGATAATACCTGTAAACCATTTTCTGGTTGATATCGAGTAGTCTCCTTTCAGTATTCGTATGTTGTACACCGGCAAAGTTATTTTACCTGACAGTTAAGGACTGACATAATTAATTTTATTTTAATTAATGATACATTTTTATTTACAATTATAAGCGTTATTGTTGTCAAATGTCACAAATGCTTTGATATTATACGGCATAACCACATGACAATCGAATGACAGTGATAGGAAGTCAAAATGATAAGATCATGAATAACTACCCCCATTCTACCTTAAGGGTGGCCCCATGCCCCCCCTACCCTCTCTCTCTCTCTCTCTCTCTCTCTCTCTCTCTCTCTCTCTCTCTCTCTCTCTCTCTCTCTCTTTTCTATATATATATATATATATATATATTATTATTATTACGAATATAACATTCAATCAGTCATAAAGTCTAGGAGTATACACCCTCTTTAACAGAAGTGCGGACGGGACGGTCACCTTGACCTTGGTAACACCGAGACGATGTTGAATATCAGATAGCTTTGTGACTAATCTAGCCGGTGCCCGTTAAAATTGGCCACCATTGTTTATTACTTGTACACTTTGTTTATATTTTGCGGATGAAACATTCAAATTCCGAACGCTATATATGTGTTATTAGAAACAAATCGCGTGGTTACCAACGCATTCCTGAGATATTGAAATGTTAGCACATCCATGTGCACACATTGGGAGGGAGAACTTCAACTGATTGTGTAAACTTCCTGCCAATAATTAGCATCTTTGGCTGATACCAGGGAACAGAGTAACACAGTTATGAACAGTTTTACCCTACAGTCAACTGACTTACGCCAGAGGCAGAGCAGTTAGTTGCACTGACACATCGTTTTGTGAGACCCGATTACGAACTTCAACGAACAGCGCCGGATCAGCTGAGACGTAAACACGGCGCACGTGTTCACATGAGTCGCGCGAGACACGTGTTAGTACTTCACGGTGTGTTGACAACACGGGTCACGGTTGAGCTGGTTTTTGTTGAACACGTATCAGTCTGCCGCACACGTGCCTCGGTACACGTCAGTGTGCCCTGTGGTGATTGACCCTGTGTGTTGTTAACGGAGGCGTTAAAATTAGTGCACCCAGACATGTGTAAGACCGTCACGCAGGAGGGCATTAGGAAGTCTAACACGGAGATCCTCCCTGGCTATCTGACGTAGTAATACAACTAATGACGACTGGAATATATTTATTGACTAATATCCTTGATTGAGATTGAATAACCTTTTCTTTTGATGCGCTATTCAGCATGTTTCCAAGGATTTGGGCGCAATAGACGTTACGTTCTCATTGTTTTTATTATTATTTATTTTTTATATGATTATTATTTTATTATTATTTTATTATTACTATTATTATTATTTTTATTATTATTATTATTATTATTTTATTTTATTTTTTTATTATTTTTTTTTATTATTTTTTTTATTTTATTTTATTTTTTTTTATTATTTTATTATTATTTATTTTTTTTTATTTATTATTATTATTATTATTATTATTATTATTATTATTATTATTATTATTATTATTATTATTATATTATTATTATTATTATTATTATTATTATTATTATTATTATTATTATTATTACTATTATTATTATTATTATTATTATTATTATTATTATTATTATTATTATTATTATTATTATTATTAATATTATTATTATTATTATTTTATTATTATTATTATTATTATTATTATTATTGTGACATCAGAGTCAAGTGGGCATGTAATGTATAATCTAAACAGGACATTACTAATGACAGATCCCCGTTGAACTCCAAAAGGAAGACGATTTGGACAAGGCAGTGAGCCAGATATGTTAATTCTTTTGTATCGTTCTCACAAATACGAATTAAACAACTGAAGAGCTGCGCCAAATCTTCCAAAATTATTATATTACCATAAGAATGTCATGATCAATGATATCGAATAAGAATGTCATGATCAATGATATCGAATAAGAATGTCATGATCAATGATATCGAATAAGAATGTCATGATCAATGATATCGAATAAGAATGTCATGATCAATGATATCGAATAAGAATGTCATGATCAATGATATCGAATAAGAATGTCATGATCAATGATATCGAATAAGAATGTCATGATCAATGATATCGAATACGAATGTAATGATCAATGATATCGAATAAGAATGTCATGATCAATGATATCGAATAAGAATGTCATGATCAATGATATCGAAAACCGCATAACGAACCGATATGGTAAGCGTAGTCAGTTTGTTATTATTATTATCCATGTTAAATATTACATACTCGTGTATTTTGAAAAGAGCCATCTCTATTGAATAAAATCACTGATATGCATTTTGTAGATCGTCAAAAAGTGCTGGGAATAAATGTGTCCATTTGCAGTATGTTCGACATAAAACTAATATTACAAATAGGATGATCATTCTTTATTTCATTTTTTGTACAGACTCTGTTCTTTGTAAGATGAATTGGCAAGCTTGATTTCTACAAACACGTTAAGGAATGTGTTAATCATACATTTGCAAACAACACACGCCAACGGAGAACATTGTCACTATTCAGTACTGACATCCATTGATGTGGTTTAGTGCTAGACCTATAAGCACCGACATGTAATCTGTACGTTGACCGTTATAATGACCGTGCAAGAATCCTGCACGTACGCACGCGGCGTCAATGAAATGAGTGCAATTAATTTTTGCATAGTTTTGTTGTAAACCCATTCAATCGTTAACAAGCGTAATGTGCAGACATGTGCCATACTGATCATACGAGATTACCGTCACGCTCTATTGCATATTTATGAAGGCCGTTGTGATTATCAATACCAGCGTGTTATTCGATATGATTGAATACCACATATAAACATAAATACGAAGTCGACGGCGTTGCACCGTATTGTGCGAATGACACCAGTCGGTCATGGGTACGTGTATGCAACGTATATTGTTATGCCCTCTGTTAGCCACGTCGTCGTGTCTGATTGTTTACTTCGTTGGCTATGGTCCGTTTATAATGAATGTTCATGCTATGTTGTATTTCACGGCCTTGATTAATGATTGAATATTTTTATACGTGACGTAAGTTCTGCTGCGGTGTCACAAATGCGATAGACTCATACAGCAGTCAGTCCTACAAAGTAGTGCTAGAACTCAGTACGTTCCTATCGGGACACGCCGATTCATTTGCGTTTAGGGTCAGGGTGCCCTGTCCCGCGTACGGTTGTCAGGACACTGTAGCAACTCAATAGAGTTGCGTATGGACCGAGCAAATTCCCACGACAACAAACGTACTTTCTAGCAACTTAAGAAGTTCGTTTGGCTCCGTCCACTTATTCCAATAAAGGTTAAGTCAGACTGTTTTAAAACAATACACAGGGTTTGCATATTGTGCGTATGTTAAATTCGTGTCATTGACGTAATTTGATTCCTCAAAAAGCTCACGCTATTCACTACGCGTTCTACCCCAGAGACTTTCGTTTTTCGCCTGCAAAAGCTGCAAGTAGACTTACCTGGTTTGTCGGGCTGAGACATCGTCGGTCGTCAGTTGGTAGCAACTGACGCAGAGGTTGTGAAGACACGTTCGCACGTTCACAACCACGCCGTGAATGAAGAGTCCAAGACTCAGGCAAAACGACCGCCACGAGTGTGCACTGGAGCGTGACGGTAAGACTCGCCTCCTCTATTCATGTGCTTATACATATTCAGACATGTTTCGACAGGACGTTTCGACATGGGGACATCCAAGCTGGCAGATCCACCATGCCACATGTCCGCAATGTTTCCAAAGTTAAGCCCAGCGCCGTGGAATAACGCCCCAGCTGCTCTTTCCAAATGTCGACTGTATTGTTTCGTTTTTTTGTGTGTGGAAATGTATTCGAAATCCCAATGCACACCGCAGTGGAGTTTTTTCGTTGCAACTCGATCTCCCTACAAACTGCAATGACCCGGCGCACGTGATCAGGACAAAATATCACGGCGTTATAGACTACGAAATATGTATAGTTAACTTTCATATCCGAACCTGGCAATGAACACTGAGTTCGTGAATCGCCTAACGTACAATGATGGATGCTGGGTGTAGACAACTTAAGTGAATCTCAATGAATCTAGATATATGTACAATTTTTTTTAATTGTGATATGAACTATCATTTCTCGGCAATCCTGTAAAAGGCAAAGGCAAGTTCTTATATAGCGCAGTATCCAGTACTCAGGACCGTTCAAAGCGTTTACTCTTTACTTCCCTGACAGACCAGTTCATTCAGACACCATCTCGGCTTCTCTGGGAAGCCTCCAGCCATATGCTACAATTAATGCGCGAAGGTTGCTCGTACACATTTCCACCATTGTCTATTGCCAGGTACTCATTTATACAGCTGAGTGAACTACAGCAATGTAGAGTGAAAAACTTGCCCAAGATTGTTGACACCGCAGCACAGGATTCGAACCCGGGTTCTCGTAATCGAGAGTCCGAAGCTCTACCCCTGAGCCACTGCGCTCTGCTGTTTGCGCTGTAACAATCAGCACCGAAACTGCGCTGTTATTGTCACTTGTCGCTGTGTTCGCCATTACTCGGTTGCTTGATTGACTGTCCACGCGACTGTTTCGTTACCACCGGTGATTACTTTTCAATTATCGAGCAATACAATAACTGTTTTCAAGCGTTCTTACTGAAAATGACAAAATGCTATTGATACCGCTGTTGCGGAACCGGCTGAAGAGAATGACGTAAACAATGTCGCCATACACATTTGGACGGACATACAAGTCGGTGACCTCTGTAGTAATATTGATTCTGTCAAACACTACAACAACTCCGGTTGATAACGTTAAAAAGGAACTTTTAAGATATGTATAGAAACTACATGATGACATCGGTTCTTTGAAAAGACAGTGCAGGGGAAAAAATGGCAAGTAGACGCAATTCAATAGTGCAACCGAAATAATAATAAAATAAAGAATTGTTGCTTGAGTTGGAAGGCTTGTCTCAGTAAATGACGACTTTGCCACTGCGTTAGAGACAACTGGTAGTCAACAGAACCTCCACAGTGGAAAGGAAAATGAGACGAATGACTCTATTGAGGCGTGAAGATTATAAGAGAGATGTGGCATGGCTACGAGAGGAATGGGGAAGGACAGAAGGAGAGAGGGAGAGAGATAGGGAGAGGGAGATAGGGAGATAGGGAGAGAGGGAGAGAGGGAGAGAGGGAGAGAGGGAGAGAGGGAGAGAGAAAGGGGGGAGGGAAGGGGGAGAGAGGGAGAGAGGGAGAGAGGGAGGGGGAGGGAGAGAGGGGAGAGAGGGAGAGAGGGAGAGAGGGAGGGGGAGGGAGAGGGGAGAGAGGGAGAGAGGGAGAGGGGGGGAGAGGGAGAGAGGGAGAGAGGGAGAGAGGGGGAGAGGGAGGGAGAGAGGGAGAGAGGGGAGGGAGAGAGGGAGAGGGGGAGAGAGGGGAGAGGGGAGAGAGGGTGAGAGGGAGAGAGGGAGAGAGGGAGAGAGGGAGAGGGGAGAGAGGGAGAGAGGGAGAGAGGGAGAGAGGGAGAGAGGGAGAAAGGAAGAGAGGATGAGAGGGGGATGGGGGAGAGGGAAGGGGGGAGGGAGGAAGAGGGGAGGGGAGAGAGGGAGAGAGGGAGAGGGGAGAGAGGGGGGAGGGGAGAGAGGGAGAGAGGGAGAGAGGGAGAGAGGGAGAGAGGGAGAGAGGAAGAGAGGGAGATAGGGAGAGACGGAGAGAGGGAAGGAGGGGGGAGAGGGAGAGAGGGGAGAGGGAGAGAAGAGAGGGAAAAGAGGGGGATAGGGAGAGGGAAGAGGAAGAGAGGGAGATAGGGAGAGACGGAGAGAGGGAAGGAGGGGAGAGGGAGAGAGGGAGAGAGGGAGAGAGGGAGAGAGGGGGAGGGGAGAGAGGGGAGAGAGGGAGGGGGGAGAGGGGGGGATAGGGAGGAGGGGGGAGGGGGGGGGGAAGAGGGGGAAGAGAGGGAAGAGGGAGGAGGGAAGGGGGAGAGGGAGAGGGGGAGAGAGGGGGAGAGGGAGAGAGGGAGAGGGGGAGAGAGGGAGAGGGGGAGAGAGGGGGATAGGGAGAGGGGGAGAGGGGAGGGGGGAGAGGGGGAGGGGGGAAAGAGGGAACGGGGGGAGAGAGGGGGGGGGGAAGGGAGAGGGGGAGAGAGGGAGAGGGGGAGAGGGAGAGAGGGAGAGAGGGAGAGAGGAGAAGGAGAGAGGGAGAGAGGGAGAGAGGGGGGGGGAGAGAGGGAGAGAGGGAGAGAGGGGAGAGAGGGAGAGAGGGAGAGAGGAGGGGGGAGAGAGGGGGATAGGGAGGGGGGGGAGAGGGAGAAGGGGAAAAGAGGGGGAGAGGGGAAGGGAGAGGGGGAGAGGGGGAGAGGGGAGAGAGGGGAGAGAGGGGAGAGAGGGGGAGGGAGAGAGGGAGAGAGGGGAGAGAGGGGAGAGGGAGGAAGAGAGGGAGAGAGGGAGAGAGATGGAGAGGGGGAAGAGAGGGGAGAGGGAGAGAGGGGGAGGGGGGAGGGGGGAGAGAGGGGAAGGGGGGGAGAGAGGAAGAAAGGGAGAGGGAGAGAGGGAGAGAGGGAGAGAGGGAGAGAGGGAGAGGGGGGGAGAGGGGGAGAGGGAGAGAGGGGAGGGGGGGAGGGGGGGAGGGGGGGAGGGGGGGAGAGAGGGAAGGAGGGGAGGGGGAAGAGACGGGAGAGGGAGAGAAGTGGGAGAGGGGAGAGAGGGAGAGAGGGAGAGGGGGGGAGGGGGGAGAGGGAGAGGGGAGAGGGAGAGGGAAAAAGGGAGAGAGGGAGAGGGGGGTATAGGGAGAGGGGGGGGGGGGGAGGGGGAGAGGGAGGGGAGAGGGGAGGGAGGGGGGGAAAGGGGGGAGAGGGGAGGGGGAGAGGGAGAGGGAGAGGGGGAGGGGGGCAGGGGGACGGGGGGAGAGGGGAGGGGGGGAGGGGGAGAGGGGGAGAGGGGGAGAGGGGGGGGGGGAAGGGGGGAGGGGGGAGGGGGGGAGAGATGGAGAGGACGGGGGGGGAGGGGGAGGGGGGGAGATGGAGAGAGACGGGGGAAAGGGAGAGAGGGAGAGGGGG
>JAODUO010000846.1:20000-25000 GCA_025642075.2 Ridgeia piscesae | reverse complement strand
ATGTATGTATGTATGTATGTATGTATGTATGTATGTATGTATGTATGTATGCATGTATGTATGTATGTATCTCTCTCTCTCTCTCTCTCTCTCTCTCTTCTCCTCCCTTCAACCTCCCCATTCTCTCACTGTTATGGTAGCAAACATTTTGTAAACATTTTGTAATTAATAAAATGCTAGAAGTGACGTTCAATATAAAGTTTCCTCTGACAATTGATCATGCACTACTGTTCTGTGTGTGACGTTGTCCCTTATTGTATTATTACCATATGACATAATACGGAACAACGTCACACATAGAATGTCTAAACATCCCATCTACGTTACATTTTTAAACAGTTATCTGTTGGCTTGTCAACCACTGAAGTTACTTGTTATTGGCCCTCTCGAGCTCTTACAGTACGCATGCGCATACACCTACAAGCACATGTCTACATGCGCAATGTATCTGATAGACACCGTGCCTGTGTATACACGTGCGCGTACACGCACGCACACGCATGCGAGCATGTAAACAAACAGCGGAAATTCTCGTATGAGGCGGACAACGGATGCGATGAAAACGAAGGGAACGTGTAGCTTTTCACCGCGCTATATTGACAGAACAGCCGGGCCTCTCACGCGCATAGCGGGTTTATCTATGCTGGGAATGCACCGCGTTCTTTGTAAAAAGCCACCAACACGTGCCGCCCATTAGGCAACAAACAACATTCATACCTACACGATTTCCGTGCGTCTACCAGTTCCTTTCAAACCATCGATTTTCACAGTAAAAACTATACTTGAAAGCCAATACCTTACCAATACTTGAAGCATCATTCATATCTTACGAAGACGGCGGCAACAAGTGATTCATCTTCGTTTGTCAACAACAGGAAGTTGTACGTGGATCCTAATCTTGTCTGTTTCCTGCAACGTGTGTTCGTCTTCTTGATCTGTGTGTAGCATCGACTACGTAATCTGCCATTAGCCACTACACACCCAGTCCTATCTCGGGAACACTTACAAACGATGTACGTCAGAGTCTCGCACAGAGCAATAAATATCACGAAATCATCATCAAAGCTCAGCATACTTCGCGGCTTCAACGAGTACGTTGTCCTCCACGTCGCTTTCCGGCTTCCGAGAAATGTTGAGCCTGAGTGCGCACTAAACGTCCGCGCCACCGATATATCTCATGCTTGATTTCCGTATTTATACAACGTTAAGACACGCAGTAGGCGATCTCCTCTCAGTTTGTTTTTCCTAACGATATCTTCGTCCTTCTTGTAGTCTAGTTTGCGGACACTGAATATTCCACGCCTTCCGTTTCCGTCACGTGTACCTAACATCCTGACCGTTGATTGAGGAAATGTCTGTTTCCTCAATAGACGCTGAAAAAGTCCGAATTGTATTGCTTACGTTTATTCCTGTTTATCGGAAGAAGAATGTTTATTATAGTTATATAACGGATAGTTATATAAATATGGACTTACCGTATGTTGTGTATGAAAAACAGCTTTTTATATTTATCTTTATCGTCACATGTATATAGATAGCGACCTTACACATTTGAACGATCGGATATTAAAATTAGTAAAGGTAAGGTTTATATGAAATGGTTCTTTACTTTAACAAGATTTAACAAGATTTAACAAGATTGCCACCTAGAGATTCAACTCTAGATGGCAGGTGGACTAGGAAGCCATTTGGCTTATCGAGAGTCCAACCTATCTATCTAAGTATACCCCGCCCGTCTTAGGTATATGTCGATTTTATTTTTAAATATATTAACACTACTAGCACCTACACAATCAGCTGATAATCTGTTCCATTCGTTTACTGTTCTTTGTGAAAATGAAAATTTTCTAATATCTAGTCTACACTGCTTCTTTGCTAATGTAACTCCATGTCCTCTAGTCCTTCTCTCTTCCTTGACTGTGAAAAAATATTTCTGTCAATATTTTCATATCCATTCAATATTTTAAACACCTCAATCTGATCTCCTCTCAATCTTCTGGTTTCTAGTGTTGTTAAACCACATTCTTTTAGACGCATTTCATAACTAATATTCCTGAGTTTTGGTATCATTTTGGTTGCTCTCCTTTGTACTCTTTCTAGCATATCAATATCCTTCTTGCGATATGGCCTCCATGCTTGTATACAATATTCTAAGTGAGGCCTAACTATTGTTTTATACAGCGGTATTATTAGTTCTTTTTCTTTGTACACTATATTTCGCCTAATTAATCCAAGAATTTGGTTTCCCTTCGCTGCTGCAATTCCACACTGCTCTGATACCTTCATGTCAGCACTAATAGTTAACCCTAAATCCTTTTCCTTAAAGGTAGTATTTAGTACAGTATCACCCATTGTATATTGTGCATCTTCATTCCCATGTCCTGTGTGAAGGCACTTACACTTTCCAAAATTAAACAGCATTTGCCACTTCTCAGACCATTCTATCAACTTATTAAGATCATCTTGTAAATGCTGTCTATCTGCACCACTTTTAATTTTCCTAAACACTTTTGTGTCGCCCGCAAACTTCAACACCTTGCTTGTTATGTCATCATCCAAATCATTGATATATATTAAGAATAAAATAGGTCCCAGTACTGATCCCTGCGGTACTCCACTCAAAACCGCTTTCCAGTTTGAAACCTCCCCATCAACAACTACTCTTTGTCTTCTATCAATAAGCCATTTTTCTATCCAGTTGATCATTCCATTTCCTATGCCATGGGCCTTTAGTTTAAGTAGTAGTCTTTGGTGTGGCACTTTGTCAAAAGCTTTTTTAAAATCTAAGTAGATTATATCTACTGGTGATCCCTCCCACAAATTTGTTACTTAGGACTGCTAAGAGCGTATTACATTTTACTTTACTGTGTTCGCTGACATTGTCAATCGAACAACATCTCAACTTCTCTGAGAAGCATTCTGTCAAGTTGCAACTATTACAATATATTATTCGTATATCTTGAAATAGGTACAATTTTCTATCGTTATGTACTAAATTCATACACCTGAGTGATTATTTGCAACGTGTTGTCAATGAATTATTTGCCAAGATTTTTAAATACACAACATGATTCCATTACCATCACTTGGCTAAGTATCGGATGATCCAACCATCAGTATGTGACTGCACTCGACGCTTGGTGTTATAATTTATGAAGAATTGTTTTTATGCATTTTTGTAGTAAGGTGTATATTTCGGGTAGTAGTATTTTATGTAATATATGCCTGCAAACGGCGGGCATTCAAGATTCTGATATGTGACTACATATTCGGTCATGTAAATTATACAGCTGTGGTCTTATCAATATGATCATTATTGCAATGAAATGTTGTTTATAATAACCTTACATGGACATTGGAGCTGAGTTTACTTTATACAATTCATCTTGCGTAATTTAAATCATTCAGTATATTTGTTACACGATTACGCGATTAACTTGGTCATGCTTTGTATCACAACGGTTCAGCCCATTTGATGTTGTACGAAGTCACCTGAGCAGTACACCTGTTCAAATGTGCAGCACAGTTCCGAACCTGCTTCTAACTTCACCCTTAGGTCTTCGCTGCTCTCCAGCCATCTCTTGTACGGTTGTGTCCCATGCACCATCGCGTTCATCGAGTGGGTCTCGCATTCTACTAGCAAAAGATGCGCCGCTGTTTATCTGCTGCGTAATTATACCCGACCGTGAGGTTTTCGGGTCACGGGCCTAGCAGCTGTTAGGACATGTGTAAAACGTCGCCTCTGATGCAACCTCCCACGTCGTGTAGGGCACACTAGGAACGTTTTCCCTTGGGGGAATGTCGTGGTGCTAACGGTTACCATCGCTGGCGAGTGCCAGATTTTCTGACAGAGCGGATTGGGCACACGGGGCTTCCATAAAAAGGGTGTTATGACCCCCGCTATGGTTTGCAGATAACGTAAATGTAGGTGATGAAAAACAAGTTGCTTCTCAACAATTGATAATCAGAAAGGCGAGTATGCTAGGGTTATAATCTTAAAATAAAATTGTTTCCAAGTAGTGTTCTGACTGAAACAAAAGAGCTGGTGTGTTGAGTCTTTCTTGTAATTGACTGGACGAGGGAGAACTAAGCTACGATGACAGGTCAACCACTGTCCAGGGCGTCCACATTCTTACGTCCGGCTCTTGGCTGCATGATTCATATAACGAAACGAACAACGTCTTTCAAAATGTTAAAAGAAAAGCTGGATTTAAAGGAAACGCATAGTATGATTTCCTTATTATTAAAATTCAAGTCGCAACGTTCTGACACGGTACACGTTGACCTTTGCTCCATCTTCAGATACAAGTCGTCACAACGTTCTGACACGGTGCACGCTGACCTTTGCTCCATGTGGTGCTTGGGGTGACTGATGCGATCAGAGTGATCGCTGTCAACGCTCTATCACAGCGGATAAGCAAGGGACACCATCAAAGCGACGTAAATTTGCGGGCTCGAATAAATCAAATGATTTATCGGTCAGGTTCAGAAGGTTAGCTAATTCGCACAGCACTTTAGAATTTTTAGGCACCTTCATTAGGCCAGATCCCAGCTTTTTACTACCAACTATAACAGGTGCATTCCCTCCTGGCAGCCGGTCTAGTGCGTTCAATGTCACTTTTGTAACGCCTGGCGTTATGTAAGAAGCGCGCCGCTGACACTTATAAAACGGGTCAGCGCCGATGTTTCGGCTCGGCTGTGTAGGCTGTTTATAAAGTACAGCACGGGCCTTGGTTATCATTACTCGAGAACCGCGGAAAAATTTATGTTTGTGTTGAGTAACTGGTTGTTAACGACACACAATGATGTCAGTTACGATAGTCAGCTGTCGAGGGGTTCGGCAAGGTTTTTAAAATAAGATTTTGGCGATTAGTCAGGAAACACTGTTCGGAGATTGAGCGAATGGTGTGTCTTAGACGATGATTATATTTATTATTCATGCGAGTGTCAGTGTGTGTCTGTGTGTGTGTGTGTGTGTGTGTGTGTGTGTGTGTGTGTGT
>JAODUO010000846.1:5000-12500 GCA_025642075.2 Ridgeia piscesae | reverse complement strand
ATGACGTACGAGGCAGGTGCAGTGCCCGCCTGTCAGTCCGACCCACTGGGCCAGTTCCGTTCCCGACAGCTGTGCACGTCAGGTGGGCTCCCAGCCTCCCACCAACACCCCATATACTTCCTTTCGCAGAATCCTCCGCCGGCCATTTGCTGGTCCTGGTCAGACCACTGACGCTCAAATGTGTAGTGTGTGAAGTCTATGAGTTGCGTTGAGTTCATTTAGCAAGAGTGTTTAGATTATCGAAGTATTTATTTTAATTTCTCGATCTCGAATTTGAATAACCTCGATAGTATCGCCAACATTTGTCGTGCTTCATGTCGGTCAAACATATGTTATTGTGTTTTTCTGCATTTTAGTTGAAACAATACACATGCACAGATTAGTTAGCATGTCGTCATTACGTGGTCAATAATTTTTATATTTTGAAATCAAGTGCGTGAAATTAAATGAAGAGCGCAAAGATCGAATATGCACAGCAAGAAACGCACACAAATTAAGTAATGTTTCTTTTCATGATTCTCTTAAACACTTATCTAAACATAATTTAGTTTTTTTAAATGAAATTAAGTTTGACAAGTCCCTTTAACACTGACTTTCTTATCCAAACGATGCATTTGCAAAACGTCGTCACTTCTTTGCTTAAGATATGTACAATTGGTAAGTCACCAAGTCAACTTTCCAAACTGTAAGGATGAAACAGACGGAATCTTCCGTGCCGCCTGGTGCTGAGTGATGGCGAGTTAGAACTGAACGCGTGGCTTAGTTGTGACTTGTAGCTATTGCGGCGGGACAATCGTTATAAACATCTCTCAGTTCCCTCCTATTATCGGAAAACAGCTGGAGAACGCATCACCAGCAATAATTTTGTCTCCAACCGGAAGTAGAAACATTCCAAGTGCGCGTGCGTGACAGGAGAAAGTGTGCTGTTCTCACGCCCTAAGAAATACATCATATCCGGTGCACACGTGTTACGGTCCTTCAATGCCGGATGAAAGAGATACTAGTAAACATCAACCAGGAAAAAGGTTGAATCAAGTCAATCGTAAAACCTGGACCAGATATTAATCATAAGTGCATCGTTCAGACGGAAGTTGCGCGCCACGCGTTCGCTTTGAACATCATGGAGGTGTCATTACAAAAGCACGCCATGTAAATTGCTGTTATCAGAAAAAGATGTTTCTGTTAACGATATTCAACAGGTTCTATGAACGTTCATCTAATATTTAGAATCAGTACGTAATTGAAGCGCTCATCCCGGAAGTCATACTAAATTGAAATTGACCGGCTCTGTGAATTTTTTTAATTTAGGATTCTGTCTTCAGAGTCAGTCGAATTGTTACACAACTGCCGTCCATAATGCACACAGTCCATTCTGATGATATAATATAATAATCAATTCATCCCGCGACAACGCCAATTGTATTGTATTAGGCACCATTGTGAATTGTTTGTAACAGACATGGGCATGTATTTGTCTAGTCAGGCGCCGTCCGTTGGCGCGTAAGATTTATAACTCACATATTTGGACTTTTTGCACTAGTCCAGACAAAACAACAATACGTCTAAATCCGATTTAAATGCATTTCAAGCCAGGATTTTTTCCAGAAACGCTAGGGTCTCCACGTCAAGTACCCTCTATCCCAAATGGGGAATTTAAGACAGCCGTTTAGACATTGGAAATGTAGTCAACCATTATGTTTATCCAGCTGTTTGGGTACGAGTACTTTCACAGTAAATCAATTAAGTCACCATTTCGGTGCCCAGAACGCCAGGCCGTCACTCAGCCGATGAAAGCATAACGCATCAGTTCATTTCGGCCGTTCGCAAATCCTTCTGGGTAAAGTTGCGTTCCTCTGCATAGCGCTAATTCAATCTAAAAAACACAAAACATGTGTGGTCAGAGCGAGTTTTTTTACAGTGCAGTCTACAAATAAATACATCGCATAAATCGGCAGTCCAATCACGACGCAAATAAACCATTTTTGCAACACATTCTTCTGCCAACATTAACATGTTGGACGCAGGCTTCCCTAAAAAGCCATCTTCGCACATGCGCAGTCGCGGCGAACATCGGCGATCTGATCTCGGAAAAAGTCCGTTCTGTTGGATAATTTGTACGGACTACTGTGGCACTCATTGATTCAACACTCTTGCTGCTTCACTCGACAGCTCTGTTAGCGGGTTCGAGTGCTTCACTCGGCGTCGAGACCTTTGCGCTGGTCTGTGCACCGCGGGTGATGGATTACTGCAAGGAGCAGTTAGTGCAATGACGGTCGGTTCTCGTTGCATTTCACTGATTTCACGTCGACGAAAACACATAAGACGGGATAAACATATGTTATTGTCAGTTTCTAGTCATGCACGTTTTTATTGCACGCATGATCTAGATCTGAGAGCGGTTTCATATAACATGAAATCGCTCTGATATATATATTATAGAATACATAAGCTTACTGTAATACGTTTCATCCAAATGACATCTATTAAATTACTTCTCCAACGAAATATCGATTTGGATCACTCAAGAAATATGTTTACGTATATATGACTGAAAAAGAGTTGCTCGAAACCTTATCATTAGTTTTGTTCAAATTGTTAAAAATAACAGTTCATGTATGTTTGTCGCAATGATGGATGAAACAGTGGCGGTCCTACATATAACTGCCTCATTGTATTAATATTTTAACATTGTTCGGTTAGTTGTACATGTTTCAAGAGTAGCGATTGTCATGTTAGTAATCGTGTTGGTTTAGAAAGTAACTATCCATCTATGCATGGCCAAATGTGTTTTCAAAGTTGCTATGTTGTCAATTGTGTCTACTTGCGTCAAATAATCGACACGACCAGGCAGCCATATTCTATAAATGTCATTTCCCCCAAATATTGCTTTTATTCACTCTAGTATTTTTGAGTCGTTTTGGAACAGTATCCGCTGAAGAAACCACAAGAAATTATGTTACAATTAAAAACGAAAGAACGACGTCATGGAATTATTTAATGTAGAAATCCGTTATCGTCCTGGACGAGCGTCTGGATTTTGAATGACGGGTATGACCTCGTCAGATAATGTGTTTATGACCCTTCCTATTTCCGCTGTATCCAATTGGGTTCATTCAAGCGCCTGCCGCAGCTTTTCTGTGATGCACATTCTGTCTTGAAGAGATAGTGCATTCAGTGGAATGGGTACACACACATAGACACATGCACGCACGCACGCACGCACGCACGCACGCACGCACGCGCACGCACGCACGCACGCACGCACGCACGCACGCACGCACACACACACACACACACACACACACACACACACACACACACACACACACACACACACACACACACACACACACACACACACACACAACGCACACACAACATACAGACAGACCGCACACTTCCACCGCAAACACACACGCCACACACACACACACACACACACACACACACACACACACACACACACACACACACACACACACACACACACACACACACACACACACACACACACACACACACACACACACACACACACACGCACATACGTCCAACAATCTGATACTAGACAGATTCCGCGACACTTCCTTTACCGGTCAAATGTCAAAATCGCCGCAATAATTTCCAGTTGGTGTTGTCAAGCACAATATATTAGACCGGTGTATGGCTGACCAGGAATCGGAAAATAATATAAATGTTTTGTTTCTGCTTGCAGACGGCGTGTCAACCAGATGGTGAAGGCCAGTTCCGTTGCAGTATGACCATGTCGACATCTCAGAGCGTCGGGCTGTTCTTCCTTGCTCCTCAATCTGCTTCAACCCAATGGCCCTCTGACGCCAGAAGTGTCGCCGACTCCACAGAGACACAAACTCACAACAGTCTCACCAAATCTCCGGCTTGCCATGATGCTGGTTCGTCTAGGCCGAGTTACATCTCAACGGCAGCTGACACTTGTAGAGAGGACGTGTTTTTGTTAGTCGTGGTGTGTTCGTCACTGAATCATGTTGAACAGAGAAACGCCATACGTTCTTCATGGGCGTCAGACGTCAACAAATACCAGCCCAGCACTAGGGTTGTATTTCTCGTTGGCTCGTCAGAACCATCACAAGTACCCGACATTGACGTTGCTATGGAGATAAAAACGCACGGTGACGTCATCCAGATGGATATGGTTGACACGTACGCTAATTTGTCGTTCAAATCCATAGCTCTTTTGCATTGGGTTGACAATTACTGCAAACACGCTAAATTTGTACTGAAGACAGATGACGACATGTTCATAAACATACCGGTTTTATACGACAACTTACGGAATAATGTTCACAAACGATTTTTAATGGGATACATCATTACAGGTGCGCAGCCAATCCGAGACACTACGTCCAAATACTACACGCCTCCTTCGAAATACAACAAATTCATGTACCCGACGTACATCTCCGGTACTGCCTACGTCATATCCGGTGATCTCGTGCACGATCTTTACTGCGCCACGGCGCGGACGGAACTGTTTTGGCTCGAGGACGTGTACATTACGGGAATGTGCGCAAAGACAGTCGACGCGACGCATATTTTTAACGGGAAGTTTAGTTACAAACAGCGCCCACCTGACCCGTGTCTCTATAGAGTTATAATCAGCATGCATGGGCTCACCCCTGCGTCTCTACTTGCCGTCTGGCGGCAGATGAACGTGGTGGACATGCAGTGTGACTATTCCCAAATAAATGTCAGTAACCCGTAGACCTAGATGATATGTAATATGTATATAATGTTGCATGTGACTGCATGCTAACACGAACACGGTGGTGTGCGTCTTTATTGTTACCCAAACCCAGGATTCGACGAGGAAGACTGACTCGACTGGACGGTTGTTTTGTACGACAATGCGACTCTTTATTACTCAAAACGTATGCTTTTCGTGTCTACTGTCCCTTGTATGGTACATCGCCATCATGTATTTCGATTCCTGCAGCACGCGTTTCTCGCAGAATTGCACAGAAAACACAAGAATTACAACAAATATATATGCACATAAAGAACACCCAATGAAATAAAATGTTTTGTCAACAAGAATGCATTTATTAAGTATGACGAAGCTTTTGTGTACACATAACGTGACTGACCGTTGGCTATCATTAAACATATGACGACTGCTGTGCACTGCACTTGGTTTACCAACACTATCGTTGAAGGCACCTGAGAATAACGAGCAATTAGCGACCGATCTTGCTCGCCCGAACTAGACTCGCTCGGCTCGCTGTACGGGGGTTTTCGTTGGTTCTGTAACAGAGCACCGTCGAAACTGCGCACACATAAACCACGCTATTCGCCTTGTCTGCCAGTCATACTTCTCGCACGACGGCGTTTACGGTTTTGACGTCCGCCGCTGTCACATGCCGCAGCGACGGGGCGTGATTGACTGCCCTCGGGCAAGTAAGCAAGTCGGCCTATAACCTTACCAGGGATGTGGGTTGCCTTCTGTCACAGTCAATCCCGTCAATTCCGCGCAGTCCGGTGGTTCCTGGCTTAGCATGTGTCCTTTCGTGCACTTTTGCGTGCCGCCACGGTTGTTGATGTGGGTATTTCCACCGGCACACGTACCGGGGAACGTATTGACCGTTGGGGTCGCCCCCCATTACGTGTGCTAAATGAAGCCAGTTCTTTCGTGTGGTGGTTTCCGTGAAAGCATGCCGTACTACATATTGTGGTGCCTTTTGTATAATTCAGGATGGGGAAATCAACCGACTGACTGAAACTTCCCGCTAGACGTGCATGCTGGGATGGCGCTACAATAAATGTTGATGGATGATAACGGTAAACGATCACCGGGTATTTTCAATCCCGATCCTACTTGTCCTATCTGTGTTCAGTGGACCTGACATACTCAGCATTTAGCGACATGAAAACAAACGTGTTTCCTGTTAATCAAACTACGTCTGTTTGTCCTATTCTTCTTTCCCTACGTCTACATTTCAGGGGTAAGGTAAGGCTGAACTCGAATTCTGTTTTCGTTTCTTTTTCTCCACCTCACTGTTCCTGTGTTACTGTTTCAACTCCCCATATATGTTTCGCTCTCATCCTCCACCCTTCTCCCACTCCTTAAGTAGGTCAAAGCGGTCCGTGTATATACCGTATTTTATTTTTTTCGTTTTCAAATTTGCGAATGAAAAACGAAAAAAAGTGTTTTTCGTTTTCAAAAGTGAAGTAAGAAAAACGAATTCGTTTTTTGTTTTTATTATTACTTATCATATATTTTTACTCTGTGGAAGATCGCAATAAAACACTGGTTGTTCCCATTAGAGAATAATGGTTTGGTTGATTAGTCATTCGGTTAGTAGGCTGGCAGGTTGATTGAGTATCTAATTGATACTGTATTTCTTTTCTGGCTGACTGACTGATTGGGTCACAGGATAAACACATCTATCCGGGAAGGAAATTGCGTGACACCTTGTCTGACTTAAGTCATTACTCAGAGCTGCTAGTGTCAACACCACGCGTATTGCCCGAGTTAATAGAGCTCGCGTCTTCATTAGTGACTGAGTATTGCAGCACATGTTCTCTCACGGAGTAACACATGCGCACATTTACGAACGCACGCGCGCACGGTCATACTGACGTACCCGCATGTCGATACATACACAGGCGCGCATGCACGCATGCACACACACACAATATATATAATTATATATATATTATATATATATATATATATATATATATATATATATATATAAAATATATATATATATATATATATATATATATATATTATATATATATATATATATATACTACATACACACACGCACGCACGCACGCATACACACAATTGTCAAAGGTGGAACGGGTGATCGTGTTAACACAGGTCGTGTACTTTTGTGTTCACTGTTTATGTGTAACGTTTTTCTCATAAATAATATTCGGTCATTTCGAGTAGTTTACGGTGCATAGTAATACTGGATGCAGATTTCTGTGCTATGACATAACTACGAATTTATAGAGGGGTGGAGAATCAGAGCGAAAGAAATGTGGGGAGTTAAGATCGTTTGTCGAGACAGCGATGAAAGAACAACGAGGAAAAAGGGACGAAAACAAAGTAGAATTCCAAGGCAAGTATCGAGTTAAGCCTTAACCCGGACCAGGGGATGAAGAGAACAATAAAAGCGGTCATTTCTGTCACAAAAGTACGTTTATTTTCATATGGCACATACACACGGGCGCGCGCGCGCACAAGCACGCACGCACAAAACACACACACACACACACCACACACACACACACACACACACACACACACACACACACACACACACACACACACACACACACACGAAGTTGTAAGTTTAAAAATTACGCTAGAGTTCCCGTTCCCTAGCAGCCGGCATATGACCCATGCACCGGCATTTCTTTCCCGCGCCAATACTGCCGATATAATTTATGTTGGCAATGTAGATTAATCGCGAAATATGACCTACCCCGATGCTGATTTACGGTATCTTA
>JAODUO010000845.1:185000-205750 GCA_025642075.2 Ridgeia piscesae | reverse complement strand
AGGCAGGAGTAAGAGTGGCCATTGGGCCAGGCAGGAGTAAGAGTGGTCATTGGGCCAGGCAGGAGTAAGAGTGGTCACTGGGCCAGGCAGGAGTAAGAGTGGTCATTGGGCCAGGCAGGAGTAAGAGTGGTCATTGGGCCAGGCAGGAGTAAGAGTGGTCATTGCAGAACGGGACTGTTGAAATGGGTGGAAATGCAACTTCAAACAAATACGTCCTGAGATTTTTGCGGAAGGTCAATATAGTTTCAGATTATTTTTTTATGATAAGGTGTTGATTACAATTTTTGGGTGCAGCTACAAATATTTATATGCAATTATCACACAATGTTCTGTACAGGTTACAATGGGAATTAGTTCACAGCTAAATCACTGGAATTATGTTAAAACTTGGCCATCAGAACTGTATCATTCTTTCTGAAACTGGCTGCCACACTACCCAAATGTGCCATACAGGGGGTGACAAATATTCTACACTATACATGCATATATCTTGCAATTTCATATCATTGAACGTGATAAATAAACTATAAAATAAATTCCTGATAGAGAACAGCAATTTCTCTCCCATCATACTCCAGATAATAATGTAAATATAATGACAGAGAAATATTTCCCATAGACACTCCACAGTTTAATCTTATCATCCCTTTAAAAGAAGACTTGAGCTACACATCTGACATTACCTCATCTGTCTGCTGGATTTGGCCATCACTCAACGGTTCTAACTCAGCAGTGGGTGGAGCGGAATAGATACTGAAAGTGAAACAATAAAACTTAATGTCACGTGGTAATTATGCCTAAAAAACTAGCTACTATAAAATCAACACTCACACAATATCCCCATTTTTAAGTAGTTCCCATAGCTTTTTCCTCAAACAATCTTACAGGGCAAAAATGTCAATGGTTTGGTGTTATGCATCTAAGAGTTTTTCATTTGCATCTACAATCAAATTGTTCACATCAGTGGTTTACTCAGAAAGTGGTCTTAAGGTAGAAAAATGTAGCAAAACCACTGACACCATGAATGGGACCATCTTGGTCAATACAAACCAATCAAAACCCAGCTTCTATTTGCGCTGTGGAAAAATAATACGTTAGTGTTGACTACTGGTTCAGCTGTCATAACAAAGGATAGTGAAGCGGTTCGTTAAATGTGCCTTATGTCGGTTTACAATGAAATCGCGACAGCAATATGCCACACCGTTTCTCATACGGTTGTAGCAATAGTACAGGGAAACACAGTATCAATGAGCTGTCTTTTTGTTACCCTTAGAATCGACCAGAACTGAAACAGTAGTCCAGTGGATTCATTGGAATTGACGGTCACTGACACAGTGGGGATGCCAGACGACCAGGTTGGATTGACCTAACCATGAAAATGACCAACAGTTGCCAAACTTCTCCTCACATATCTCACATACATACACTAAGTTACAAAATATTCACCTGCATTCCTCCAACGAAGAAAATTCACAAAACAAACACGCAAATCTCAGTGGCAACTCAACATCTTTGGCAGTGGCTACACATAGCTCTGTGGCTACCATAAAATCACTATATAAATTAGTTTCATTTAAAATACTGTTAGTCACAATAACAGTTGCAGCTCCACCATAAAGCCTTAATAACGCTGGCAACAACATTTGCATATGTGGATTTATCAACATAATCCTGTTAAATTTAACATATGTAATGTCATAAATCCACATTTCTCAGCACAATGACAAGACACAGGCAATGAGTTGACCAGTGGTCATGGCTCCGTACCCCTGCAGAGACGTCCAGCCAAACTTGACAGCGCAGTAGAGAATGAACTTGCGTAGGTCCGTCTTACTAATGCCTCCGATGGGGTTTATGTCAGCACTCGAACAGTCATACTTGGTGAGGTAACCTCGTAAACTGCAAACACATGACCAGAACGTAGACAGCAGCCTTTGATCACCATCCATTGATCAATCAATCAATCCGTTGATCGGTCAATCAATCAAATGAATTGCTTATTTTTAACAACAAATAATAGTCATACAAACACACACAAACACACACACATAATATTCATAAACACACACAAATGAATGCATACATGCATGCACAAACACACACTTGATGGAAGATATCTTGCATTTTACCAATTTTTAAACATCTCAATTTCAAACAAACCCTCCACGCTTGTCATATATTATATATTCCTTCACTGATTTATAAGTTATTAGCTTGATTCTTGTCTAAACCACACTGTATGATATGTTTTAACAAGTTATGTACAGAGACGCTTATAAAAGTCATCTAATTTTAATCCAGTATGTTTAGCTGTTAAGCAGTTTTTCTAATCATTTGCTTTACTTTTTACTTACCTGTATTTTTACTATGCATAAGTTTAATTATATAAACTGGGCCTTATTTACTTTTCAATCCATAATTTGCGTAGCTCTCGTCAAGTGATTCTGTGTTCTTTCATTAACACCATCATCGTAAACACCCAGGCACGGGGTATTTGCCCCTGATTTAACAAGATTGCCACCTAGAGATTCAACTCTAGATGGCAGGTGGACTAGGAAGCCCTTTGGCTTTTCGAGAGTCCAACCTCTCTATCTAAGTATACCCCGCCCGTCTTAGGTATGTCGATTTTATTTTTAAATATATTAACACTACTAGCACCTACACAATCAGCTGATAATCTGTTCCATTCGTTTACTGTTCTTTGTGAAAATTAAAATTTTCTAATATCTAGTCTACACTGCTTCTTTGCTAATGTAACTCCATGTCCTCTAGTCCTTCTCTCTTACTTGACTGAGAAACAAATATTTCTGTCAATATTTTCATACCCATTCAATATTTTAAAGACCTCAATCTGATCTCCTCTCAATCTTCTGGTTTCTAGTGTTGTTAAACCACATTCTTTTAGATGCATTTCATAACTGATATTCCTGGGTTTTGGTATCATTTTGGTTGCTCTCCTTTGTACTCTTTCTAACATATCAATATCCTTCTTGCAATATGGCCTCCATGCTTGTATACAATATTCTAAGTGAGGCCTAACTATTGTTTTATACAGCGGTATTATTAGGTCTTTTTCTTTGTATACTATATTTCGCCTAATTAATCCAAGAATTTGGTTTCCCTTCGCTGCTGCAATTCCACACTGCTCTGATACCTTCATGTCAGCACTAATAGTTAACCCTAAGTCCTTTTCCTTTAAGGTAGTATTTAGTACAGTACCACCCATTGTATATTGTGCATCTTCATTCCCATGTCCTACGTGGAGGCACTTATATTTCCCAAAATTAAACAGCAAATGCTGTTTAATTTTAGGAAATATAACTACCACTTCTCAGACCATTCTATCAACTTATTAAGATCATCTTGTAAATGCTGTCTACCTGCATTACTTTTAATTTTCCTAAACACTTTTGTGTCGTCCGCAAACTTCAACACCTCCGTTTTATTCGTACCACCATTTGGTGGCATACGAATAAAATTTTAATATTATTACATTAAAAAACTTCACTTGCAGTGTTCACAGATTCCTGGGCTGCCATATATGCATGTAAATGACTTAGCTTGACACTCACCTTTCATCAACGTTTGCCGAGCCAAGGACTAGTAGTCCCCCTGACCGCCCCCGTGCCCACAGGGTGAGTTGAGCGAACAGGTAGGCCAACACCATCCTAACCCGCGCCTACAATACACACCTGGTCAGTGTCTCAACGACTTCATACATCTTTATAACAGCTTAAAGCAATTCTTTGAGATTTTTAAACTCTTAGTGATGTACGCAATTTTTAATTAATCATGTTAATATAATAATGTAATGTAATTCTGTGCCTACATTTCAAGTATTTTAGTAAGCACTTATAGTCCTGACAATATTTCGAAAAAAATAACTCTGTATACATTGTACATGGAGTTTCTAGTTTGGGTTCTTCCTAACATAAGTTGAACAATTATTTTAATACTGATTAAATAATTTATTCATATATTTATTTTAATTAATTTATTATTATAACAAATTGTTATTATTGTAGGACATTTTATGTATTTTTAGAGAAAACTTAATTTTTTTACTTACGTATTTTTAGAGATAACGTTTAATTTTTTACTTATATATTTTTAGAGACAACATATTTTAATTAGTAGCATTTTAGTGGCATTATATAATTTTATATATTTATAATTTAAAGTATAATACTAATTTATGTACACTTTTATAATTTACTGAACACTCGATAAGCCATAGGTTTCCTTGTTCACAGGCCGTCTGGAGCTTGGCTCTGGACGGCAACTTGTTAAACTTTGTTAAACTATTTTTAGCCTGTTGCACAGATAACACCCAAGTTATGTACAGATTTGAAAGACAATAGTAGCAGCTGTTTTGATTAAGTACATCTCGAATGTATAAATTATGAGCTTAGAAAGTGTCCGTTTTACTTTGGGCTTTCGGTGCCTTTGATTTATATTAGACATCTCATGGAGAGAGCACATCACCAATGACGAAGTTACAAGAAACACAGGTATGGACGGTCTACGTGACATGTTAAGTCTTGGTGACGGAGACTAGCTGGAAATATTCTACTATTTATCATGAGATCGAATAGCACATGAAGCATTAGCAAAAGACATTTAATGAAGATCTGGCTGAAATGGAATTGACCTACAACAAAGAAATTGTGAAGATAGCACTATAATATTATGGAGAAAGTTTGTTGCCCAATAACTGGTAAGTCTAAAGTGTCTCTGATCTATCAACTGTACATCAGAATGCAACACAGCATTTAGAATCAACAACAGGGCACACACACACACACACACACACACACACACACACACACACACACACACACACACACACACACACACACACACACACACACACACACACACACACACACACACACACACACACACCACACACACACCCACACCACCCACACACACCCACATACAATTAATCACACATTCTTAGAAACTCTGACACACTCACAGCACCCCTACAATTAATCACACTTCAGAAACTCTGTAAGTTCAGGGACCTTTGTCCCACTATACCATACCTGGTGGGGGACACTGTCTAACTATACCATACCTGGTGGGGGACACTGTCCCACTATACCATACCTGGTGGTGGACACTGTCCCACTATACCATACCTGGTGGGGGACTCTGTCCCACTATACCATACCTGGTGGGGGACACTGTCCCACTATACCATACCTGGTGGGGGACACTGTCCCACTATACCATACCTGGTGGGGGACACTGTCCCACTATACCATACCTGGTGGGGGACACTGTCCCACTATACCATACCTGGTGGGGGACACTGTCCCACTATACCATACCTGGTGGGGGACACTGTCCCACTATACCATACCTGGTGGGGGACACTGTCCCACTATACCATACCTGGTGGGGGACACTGTCCCACTATACCATACCTGGTGGTGGACACTGTCCCACTATACCATACCTGGTGGGGGACACTGTCCCACTATACCATACCTGGTGGGGGACACTGTCCCACTATACCATACCTGGTGGGGGACACTGTCCCACTATACCATACCTGGTGGGGGACTCTGTCCCACTATACCATACCTGGTGGGGGACACTGTCCCACTATACCATACCTGGTGGGGGACACTGTCCCACTATACCATACCTGGTGGGGGACACTGTCCCACTATACCATACCTGGTGGGGGACACTGTCCCACTATACCATAACTGGTGGGGGACACTGTCCCACTATACCATACCTGGTGGGGGACACTGTCCCACTATACCATACCTGGTGGGGGACACTGTCCCACTATACCATACCTGGTGGGGGACACTGTCCCACTATACCATACCTGGACATTCTGCAGTGCCAGGTTCTCTCTGGGACTTCCGCCATGTAACTTGAATCGCGGCACAAGAGTTGTCGCAGCGATGAAGATGCCAACGACAGCCGTGACTGCTGCGTCTATGCTGATATTCAGATGGTAACTACAACACACACACACTTAGCACTTGAACGAAAACAATCGACAGGGTTACACTCTTGATCAACTATAAGATACCATGTCATTGCCATGCTTTCTTTAAAAACAATCCATGCCGAAACCAACTAAAAGAACAAAGTTATTTTGTGGCAGCAATATATGGGAATAGGGTCACCTGGCTATTCAAGTCACTTTTGCAGTCTGAGGGTGCTTACCTATTGTAAAACTTCAGTAGTACTCTCTGGAGGTGAGCCGTCCATCAAACACAGTTTCCACAGGCATAGAAATTAACGTTAAGGGTGCCACTGTTTCTGAAGAAAACAAAATTCCCGCTTATTCCCTGCCACTTTGAAAATACCAGGTTTTTAAGGCGTTGATGTTTAACTAAAGGAATTGCATATTATTCAAGGAATTCTATACACCGAATCTACATACATGTGCTGAGGTGATGACAAAAAGGAAAAAAATCACGGCACAGTATTGGAATCAGCCTAACCATGGACATCAGAAGAAAAATGAGACAAATAACAATGTGTCAAAGAACAAACCTGCCGATTTGCCGAGCAAATTCATTGGCACGGCTCTTGGTCTCATGAGAACTGTTTTCGGAGCCCATGTAACAGGTGGTGAAGATGAGGTTACACAGAGCCTCAGGGTTTGAGGGTCTGTAGTGAGGGTCTCCCACCACCTTCCTGATGTCACTCAGCACCAGCTCATCTGGAACCAGAGACACGTGGAGGGAGGATGGTCAAGGATGGTCTTCTTCATGGTCTCAGGTCTGATTAAGGTGATGGTGTGTTGTAAAGTAATACTGCTCTGTGTGTGTGTGTGTGTGTGTGTGTGTGTGTGTGTGTGTGTGTGTGTGTGTGTGTGTGTGTGTGTGTGTGTGTGTGTGTGTGTGTGTGTGTGTGTGTGTGTGTGGTGTGTGTGTGTGTGTGTGGTGTGCGTGTGCGTGCGTTTGTCTGTGTTTTTGTGTGTGTGTGTGTGCGTGTGTGTGTTAGATTGTGCCTATGTGTGTATGTATGACAGAGAGAGAGAGAGAGAAAGAAGGGGAGAGGGAGGGGAGAGGAGGAGGCAGGGAGAGAGACAAGGAAGCGTGAGAGGGGTGGAGTGAGAGTGAAAGAGATGGCAGGAGGGAAAGAGAGAGTGCATGTACATGTGTGTGTGTATTGAGTGTGCATGCACACATGTGGCCATGCTGCTATAAATTCTTCAGCATATAACAAATACCAAAAAACAAGAATCAGCATCCAGCCCACTTGAACACATCACTCAAACCAAGACATACAACTACACTTCCACGACATCATGCTCACTTCTCATACTTAAACCAGGCTAAACTACACACATAAACAAACCATTACTCAACAGTCAACACCTTTTTCAGAATACGACTTATGACACGACAAAGGTGACGGAATGACAGACCTCCTCTGCTGATGGCTTCACACACCAGGTGGCACATGGAGGCCACAATGCAGGCCGTGCTGGAACTGTCGATCCCCCCACTAAGGGGGAGGAAGAAGCCCCCTTGGCCGCTGCGTCTCAAGTAGTCCCAGAGCCAACAAGCTGGACCGAGGCTGCAGACATAGCGAACACACCCAGATGATATTGATGGATGAAGATGGTGATGGTAGCAAATCACGTGCAAGTTAAATTTGAAAGTATTTTCATCATTACAATACAATAAATTGCAGCAATAAAAACTGGCTGCTTAATAAAACATATTTATTTAAATTACATAATCGTTTAAAATATTATGTTCAAGAGTCTGTTTTTTCAACAAATTCTCCTTGAAACAGATTATCAACAAGGGATCTACAGTACAAAAATGGTTATCAAGTTGGAAGAATTGGTTAAATAAAATTTTCTTTACACTACATTTAAACATTTAGGTTACTGTTCATACAGTTCATTAGGATTAAGGAATTTGGGATGGTAACTGAAACATTGAAGTTATATTTTATATTGGTGAGGTGATTTGATGAAAATCTTGATTTGTTTCAAGAACTCTAGTGGTGATTAACAAAACCAAGAAAGCAACACACAGTATAATTACAACACTTGATACAAGAAAGTCTTCCTTCTCATGAAGTATGAGGAATTACTTAAATTGGTGACTATGTAAATAAAATAGCAATAGGGAAAGAAGAAAGAAGTGATTGTAGAAAAATAAATGTTTCATGGAAGCATATAACACAAAACATGTTCCATGTGGATGTTTGCCATAACAAATAGTTAACCTGAAGGTAGTAAAGCTTCACCAGGAATATCAACTCCACAGACCTGTCTACACTCAGAGGAACATAGCTACCAACCAGATCTCTTCCTCTGCTGAGTGGTAGGCCCACTCCACTGGGGTCGAAGGTCGCAGAAAGAGGTCATCTGAGGTCACAGCAAAGTCAGTTGTTATTCTTGGGAAACTCTCTGTGCTTGAAGCCTGTGGAAATACAGTAAAAACAATGTTACTAAAATGTAATAATGATATCATTAAGGTAACTTCTGTTATGCCTAACTGCATGGAAACCATTAGCTCAAAATATAATTCACAATATACACTAGGTGTTGTTTAGCCAAAACACTCACTCACTCACTCACTCACTCACTCACTCACTCACCCACCCACCCACCCACCCACTCACTCACTCACCCACCCACCCACCCACCCACCCACCCACCAAGCAACCAACCAACCACATAATTGTTTGAAAGAATTCTTTAGGTGTCTTTTCTTCTCCACAAACTCTAGTCGGTTAATGCCACTATATGTGAGCACCAACTAAGATGGTAATAATAAGATATTTCTTTCACAGCACTCCATCCAATAAATTACACTAGGGCACTTTATAAAGGTTAAATCAAAAAAACATAAAATCACAAATATTTTTAAATAAGGCGATCCAGGTAAGTTATTGTTTGCAGACAAGAAGCCTTACAAGATGTGAGCGACTGCGGTTGGCATTCCTATACGCCCTCACATCCTCTAGGTCAAGGGTCGCGGTCAACACTTCCTACAACACAAACAGTAATGACTCCCACCACTTCGGTCAGTCCTCCCATATCCGCAATTTCTGTGTGAATTTTCATATCAATACAGTTGCCCCATTTTAATATGGACTTGTATAAATATTGAAAAAGTACATATTTTCTCCTGTTCATTATACAGGCATGATATCGGCTGACAAACTCGCTTTGGTCAAATCAGACTAGGAATGCAACAGGTCACTCAAATATTAGTAAAATGTTATATGGATTTACACAGAATTTCAAATAAAAAATGCAATTTTCTTGTGAAAAAATTATTTCAATAAAAATGCGTGCTGCATCAGGAGTGTATGTTACAGTTTATTTTAAGTCGATGGACTCACAACTTCAGAGACTGAGAACTGGTGTCCTTGGGCCACTATCTGGCCGTTGATGGCTATCATGGCACACCCATCATAGTACAGTCTGTCTCCGTCACACCCAATCTGGTTGGCAAACAGGTAGATACCTCCACTCTGTCAACAAAACCATCACCGTCACAATGTGTCCATTTAAGGCATTGTCACGATATCTGCATATAAATTGATATCTAAAAATAACTACATTCTTAGCAGCCAACAAATACTCAGTAGAATGTTTTATTATTTATGATGTTCAAAAACACAGTAATTGTGTAGTACCGTTTAGTGTTGACATGTAAAATAACAATGGAAGCTACAATGAGTATATAAAATAATTTTTCGGTATCAATTTTTAAATTTGTCGTTGATATATTTTCTATTCATTTTCCCATCACAATTCATGAGGTCTTGAAATGTCATCTATAACATCTTGCTGTTTAGGTTCTTTCAATGTTCTTCACGTAGTTCACCGATGTTAAGTCGGTTATGTTTGAAATCATGAATGCAGTCTACAGGGACAGGCCCATATATGTTTTTGTTTTTATTTTCATATACACACCCCCCGGTAAGTTGGTTCAAAAAATATTACCATGGGGTATAAAATTGTCCATATATAGGTTGGTTCAAAACTGATATCATGGCCTGTAGAATTAAAACAACTACCAATAAGTGAAAGCTTAAAAAGCATCGTATTACCATATAACAATATGATGTTAATAATAATTACTTCTTATGCGCCAACATCCTCAAAGATGATGCTCAGTGGCGCAACAAAACCAAGGGATTAAAAAATCTCATAATCAATGCACAAGGGATGGATGAAGGTGCTAAGAAAATTAAGGAGGATATGCAGCATGTCGATGAAATGACAGTATATTTCCTTCTATTTTTATGCTGACAGGGAGTGAATTCCACACAGTGGGTGCAGCAACTGAGAAAGCTCAGGTTCCAGCTGTTCGTGAGCAGAATTGGGGAGATTAGCTGGTCGGATTTAAACACTGCTCTGTCCAGATTCAGCTGGCTGCAGATTACCTTGGCCGTGGCACTCTTCACCAGGTCGACTCGAGTGTGGGCCTTCCTCAGTTCGTGGTGACTCCCACTGCCATTGGTGAAGATTTCTACTCCATCCAGTCCCATCTCAATGTGGGTACTAAAAAAGGTAAGTTCTTATATAGCGCAGTATCCAGTCCTCAGGACCATTCAAAGCGCTTTACACTTTACTTCCCTGACAGACCTGTTCACTCAGACACCATCTCGGCTTCTCTGGGAAGCATCCAGCCATATGCTACAATTAATGCGTGAAGGCTGCTCATACACATATCCACCACTGTCTACAGCCAGGTACTCATTTATACAGCTGAATGAACTGGAGCAACGTAGAGTAAAAAAACTTGTCCAAGGTTTTAACACTGCAGCACAGGATTCGAACCCGGGTTCTTTTAGTCGAGTGTCCGAAGCTCTACCCCTGAGCCATTGCGCTCTACAATAGCAATGTCCCCTATCTCCATTCAACCCACGTAAGTTTGTAGCCTATAAACCAGCATTTTTCAAACTGGATTTACCCAACGACCCCCTCGTTGTAGTCTTTTTTTAGTCAATGCGAGCCCATACCAGTCACACAGTGGACTTTTTTTCGACTGACAGTTGAAAACCAACTTGAATATGCTCCTGTTTTAGTATGATATACATATGGATCTCACAATATACCTAACATTAACTGACGGCCTGAGAAGTGTGACAGTCTACAATCCCTTCTATAGACTTGACAGACATCTTGCGATGCCCCCTCCTCCTCACAACCCTACCGAGGGTGGGGGGGTCAACACTTACAAATTGATAACATAACAATAGTGTTAATAATAGTACAAAACATAGTAATAGTAAAAATGACTGTCTTCTAATTTTGCGTTATTATTCTACCACAAACATACCTTTATAAGATTATGTTGTCATATATAAAATACACCAACTGTATGAGAAAGATTCTTTTTGTTGTATAACACTAATGTATATTATATTTTAAATACCATCAGATATCCAAGTACACTTGTAACTTGTAACCAGAATTGTTATACATCTAAATCAAGGATTGTTTGTAAGAGTTTTTCTAGGAGAGAAACATCAGAAAATAAAAACACCGTTTATGCACACATGCATGTGGGTGTGAGTTACATTGCCCTTACCTGTTTGGATTCCATAGTTCCTCACAGATCTCACTTCCGATGCAGGTGTCCACAGTGGACAGGATTCCATCACCTATTGGCACAGTTCTCTACAGGTAAACACAAACAAACACAGGTAAACACAAACAAACACAGGTAAACACAGCATCAAAGGTATTGCTGGTCACAGTTGTTTGTGGCAGTGTTACTTTCCCACTACCGGTACACTGGGCAATTACTGGTCCAGCTGATTAGAGGCAATTTAACACAACTCAAATACAATTTCAATTATAGTTACATTATTATAATAATTAATTATGTAACTACAATTGAATCCAACCCTGTCATAGTTCAGGGTTAATATATTTCCGGTTTAATTCCACTGACAAAAAAATTCAAATTTATAGGTGACATTAAAGACATATCAGAAATAAGACGATAATAAAGATAATTTATGAAAATCAGATTAAACAAACCAACTGAAGATATATGTAAGGAATATAATATGTAGTTAATAAGTATCATGTAATAACTTTAATATTGAAAACAGGTGACTGCCTGTATTTATTTACACTATAAGAAAGATATCTTGTTTGTCTCATAGAGACCGAGATATAATTTGTCTATGCCCAAGTTTTTACATGAATTGTTTTCTACTTTTCCATGGAAAAGTGGGAGGAACAATATCTGTAATGATGTAAGCAATTCCTGGATGTGAGACCATTCACCTGCCCTGTGACTTCTTGGATAATTCTAGGCAGGAAGAAGTCTTCTGTGCGTCTAAACTTGGACCAGGCAGCAAACCACCTCGTCTCTCTGTAGTTTCCGTCGTCACACAGTTGTTTCTTTGGACGAATCATCAAGATCTTCCTGTCGTAAAAATGCTCTAAATATGATGTTTACAATATGATGTCAGTTATACTTACAGAACACTGCTATCAGAACATCACTACACGAGCATACACATGTATACATGCATTTCATGTAATTCACAATTTATTTTGCAAAATAAAAGATACAGTTTTCTTTATAAAAACCTTTTTGTAAAATTAAACACTTTTCAGTATGTCCTTAGTGGACAATCTGGCTTGAGGTACAAGTTAACAGGTTATGTAATCGCAGCTGTTGTAGTGTAATTTGACTTACTTGTTGAGGAATATCACACGGCAGTTGTAAGCCACGTTTTTATGCATAACTGGCCTGAAAATATACAATTTGCAGAATAAAATTAACAATGACACAGCAGAAATGTTATGTAATTTAAAGCAATAAACTATTATGCAAAACTGGACTGTTTTGTTCCTGGTCAGACTGTAAGACCAATACTTATGAAAAAACAGAGGGACAAGGGATTGAGAAAGAAGTCTGAGAGGTGTCAAAAGGGAGCAGCGAGAATGTGTACATGTGATTGATGTATGTAAGCTTGGACATTTAGTTTCGTACACACACACATGCACACACACACACAAATATTTATAACTACAACACAAATGCATAATTAAATTTCCAAAGCACCAACGTACAACATTAGAGAATTTTCTTCAAATATTTCCAGCCAATTTTAATTCCTAGTCTAAGTTTGGCTGGGAACTTTGGCACTGACAAAGAAACAGGTGAAAAAGTTGCAGGTAACAGGTGACAAATGGTTTAGAAGAAGGTAGAAAGTAAAGCAAGAGGATACAAGGAAGATGGAGTCATTGAGCGGAGATTGGAATGAAAAATCCACCTAAAACAGAAAGTAGTTAGAAATGGATCGAGATGGGCAAATAGGCTGGAACAAGCAGAAGAGGCAGGGGAACAAAGAAGGGGAAGACCAAGGCTGAAATGGGAAGACAGCTTGAAACAAACATGAACAGAAGTAGACGGAAGTCATTGCAGAAGAAATAGCTGACAAAGAAAGCAGAAGAACCTACCAACTGTCCTGGACCCATAGGGGAGCAAGGGAAAGTAAAAGATGAACTTCTAGTTTGGATTGTGATACTTACATGCCGACATCACAGATGATGTCAGAGCTGTCGGGTGACAGAAGAAGTTCCCGAAGCACTTCAAACGAATGGAGAAACGTGTCGCTCTCGTAGAAGTGATCACTGCACCCATAACCACTGTAGGAGAGGAACGTAACGTCAGTCACATAGCAAATGTACATCGTAGTAGTTATTATTTCATTTGTTTATAACAAAGCTAATCATCTTATCGGTTTTGATGTTATGTTTGAATCTACAATAGTTATTTATAACAAACCTCATCATCTAGTCAGTACTGAGGTTATATTATTACAGTAAATCCTGTCTTAGTGGCCATGACTCAGGGTTCATGGAATAAAAAATACTTGTATTTAAATACTTTCTTAAAGTATTTGAAATTTTCAAATACTTTCAAATACACTGTCAATAGCAACATTTCGGTTTCATGATCACATGTAATGCCTGCAAAACTGATTACCTTCACTGCAAATCACTTTTCACCAAACAAGTTGTTTTCAACCTTCAAAATACCCATTGATTGCACTCCAGGTATTATCCAATGAAAAGACAGCAATTGTGGTAAATGTGGTCATAGAGATCGAAGGCATTTAGCAGCAAAATGTCACATACCTGTCAAGTCTACCGATTTGGTCGGGAGTCTCCCGATTTTAGACATGTCTATTTAAGCAGTTTCTCCTGATTTAATAAAAAATCTCCTCCCAAAATCCCGACCCGTAGATTTGCCGCAACTTCGAACATAAAAACTTGAAAATGCTTATTCTTGCCGATACTTGGTGATATTACGAAGGCCTTGCACGCATTGAGTATCTACACAGCGCGCGATTTGTCCTATGTCTATCCGGGTACTTCGCAAGGTGAACCTTGACCTGCGCCATTTTGAGGTACGCAACGCAAGAAGCAGGTCATGATAAAACAGCAGAAGGAATAATAAATTGATCATGGCAGAAAGGAAGAAGAAACCACCAAAAAGAAACAAAGATATACATGCAAGTATCAAGATAAATGGACGATCGAGTACCCGTGGGTACGTAAAAGTCTACAAGGTATCGAGCATGCCTTTTGCAAAGTGTGTGTGATAGACATCAAAGTGGATCACGGAGGCAAGAATGATTTGAAGAAGCATTCAATCACAGAGAAACACACCCGGCTGCAGAAATCGCAGAACACCACAGCTCATGTGACGAACTTTTTTTTACAGTGAATGCAGATACAGAAGATGTAATTCGAAGCGAAACTCTGGTCACAAATTTTGTTGCGGAGTACAACTTGCCATTTGCTGTGGCAGACCATTTTACATGCCTATGCAAGCAAATGTTCCCAGATTCAAAAATAGCTAAGAAATTCTCCTGTGGCCGAACCAAGACAACGATGATTGTCAAAAATGCCATCGCCCCAGCTTTGGAAGAACTTGTGAAACAGTGCAAAACTGGGCCTTTTTCATTCGGGTGTGACGAATCTAATGACACTAACCAGCAGAAAACTCTAGCAACTGTGGTTAAATACTTTGACGAGGTGAGGGAAAGAGCAGTCACAGGATTCCTGAACATGCCAATCTGCAATATTGGCACAGCACAATCCATATTTAAACAATTAGATGCCACATTCGAAGCAAAGGGAATTCCCTGGAAGAATGTAGTGGCCTTCATAAGTGATAATTGCAACACAATGGTAGGGAAGAAAAACTCTGCAGTGTTTGACATTGGCTGTGTGTGTCACTTGGCCAATATGTGTACAGTGGCAGGAGTCAAGGCCTTACCTGTGCCTGTGGAGGATCTCCTAGTGGATGTGTTTTACCATTTCCAGCAAATAATTAAATTTAAATTTGTATTTTTCAATAAGGTAAAAATATTGGAATTAAATTTTCAAGGGGGGTAATTACTTGAGATATAGAGAATAGAGCCTGTTTTGGGCACTTTGGTGATGAATAATTGCACAAGGGGGCTTGCATGATATGTATAAATGGTTTAAATGTTGTGATGTGCTAATAAAATCATGGAAATTTATTTTTCTTGTTGTTTAATTCACAATTTCATGGATATTATTATTCCAAGTATGTGTCCGCAAAGGTCGCGTTGACAAGTTCGTGGTTGGCGTAACAGCTCGCACGCAATCTCCCCCATGGACATTTTCAAATGTTGACAGGTATGATGTCATGAGATTTAAGAAGAGAACTGCCGTCGAGTAACAGTGAATGACCCACTTACTATACTAGAAATGAACAAATGCTCACGTGATCTCAAGCTCTGGGCCCAGCCTGTATGTAGCATGTCGAGATTTTGCTTCAGCAATGCCTGAAATATCACACGAAGGCCTACATAAAAGTTAAATTTGACCATTATGTTTGTCAGCATGTCTGCGTCAACGCTGACATACTGACAACACTGTTACAGTGCAAGTTGAACACTGATGCTCGTAGCTATCAATTAGCTGTTACTGATGAGACATTTATACTGGTGAGGCACGTCATGGTCACTTAACACACTCCAAGCAAAAATAAAGGTCTATGTGCATTTGAAGTTAGGCCTTAACAAACTTGTGTATCAAGGGGTAACATGTAAAAATTGTTTTTTACTGATAATTTATGTTTTTGTCGACCATAACTACTTAGTTTACTGTTCTGACTTGTTTCATAGACAGTCACAGGAGTCAGGACTTGAGTCTTGAATAGACTTGATATGTATGAGTAGGCCCTACTCAACTGTCAGATACTCGATCAGTACTGCCTTCATTTCAATTTTCATAAGCAAGGTGGCCGTGATCACAACAAAAAATATTACAAAATCTCAGTGACACTGACAACTGGTTATCGTGACACTGACACTGTTGACGTAGTAAACATAAGTGTCAGTGAACCGTGACGGGTCGTCGTCAAGCCTCAACTCAGGGCCAACAGGAATGGCATCTTCGTTCGCCTCGGTCGTATGATTTATTTCGAGGACAGTTGTCTTGTTTTAATACCACCTTGATGATTACTTACTCCGCATTATTCGGCGCATGTTACCCTCAAAATCCATTGCCCACTGATTCAGTGAGCACGTCGCTAAAATCACCTTCCTCCCCATTTTGTCGAAGCGGCGAATGGGCGAAACGAACTTTTCTGCTTCAGAAACGAAACGACTATCACGCAGCAAGATTTTATAACAAAATTACAAACTAAAAATGATATTTTACTTTTTCAAACTAAACTACATAATAAAAATAGAACAATAATGCTCTTTCACTCGATGACGGTTTTTTATTTTCCATTTTGTGCTGTATACACACTAGTTCCGTTTCTGCGCCAGGGCCGCTTCCTGTTTACATTTCGTTGATTTCTGCTGTCAGTGTCAGTTACAGAAATGGGAATCTGTCTGCCTTGTTTGAATGGTTCAAGTGAGGACTATGACGGCTTACAACCAGACCCGGTAATAGTTAACTTAATGCCATCCAGTATGCTGTAAAATACTGCCAGTACCCATTTGACTGTATATAAACAACGAATGCCTATCAAATATGGACTGTACACTACTGCATGCCTAGGCCTAGCTAGCCAGACCTAGTCAGGCTAGTGACTATGCCGGCAGGTGGAGTATAGTGAGGCGACTAGGCCTAGTCGCAATGTTCCAATCGTTTGGTTGCAGTGCAACCACTTAATGCACCAGCAGGATGGAACAGGGTGGTCACAATGTTCAACATTTGGTCGGAATGCTTCACTTAGTGATAACTGTGTTTTAATACTAATTATCTATTATAAAACGTACAGGCCTAATGGTAACTGACATATATTATAGTAATGATAGTTAATATAAGTATAACATCAACATGCATGATGCCATTATACCTTTCCTAGGCTTAGGATACCTTAGGACGGTTCTGATCGTAGAATTAATCCTCTATATATGTTCAGCTCTTCATTTTCTGAGTCTTAGTGTAAGATCACTTGTTCCGGTTCTATGAATATTTATTCTAAACGGTGTTTCGTTGTCATACACAATATCCTGAGTAGACTCAAATTTGTCTAGTTGGGTTTTAAATGATTCTAGTGATTTTGCTGACTCCACTACTTCAGGGAGACTATTCCATGGTTCGGTAACTCTAATTAGAAATATTTGTTTCTTATGCTCTTTGGGTGATTAATTTTAGAGTGTCTCCAGTTTCTAGTTCTTTGTGACATTTTATTATTTCTCAAAAGGTTTGGTGCAGATTTATATACCCCCCCGTACATTGCATGGTTTGACAATAGTAAAATCACTGGGGCCTTCTGACTAAAAGTAGTAATTTTAGTCAGAAAGTTAGCTTCTAGTCCAGTCTAGAATATAATTTGCTTATCTTTTTTCACAGTTTTGTGGTAACCCCTGCAATCAAGGACACATTCTACAGTTTTGGAGGGGTGCAAATGCTCTAAAAAAGCAAAAAGTTATTATTTAAGATACAAGTGTATAATAAAAAGAACTTAAAAAGTTAAAACAATTTAATGGGTTATAAAGTTAATAGGTTAAGAGAAAATAATGTACATAATTAACTTATTGTGCTTGCATACACAGGAGACAAGACGGGCCCAGCAAGCGGCCGCGGCTGAGCAGCGGATAAAGGCACTGGAGGGGCGGGGTGTGAAGGACCCGGGGGCACTGAAGAGGAAGCAACAGAAACAGGAGGAGTTGGAAAAGAAGGCTGCGGAGACACCTGATGATGGCAAAGGACTCCAGGTGAGTCACTAGCAGGGTCGTCTTGCACTGGGGTTAAGTTGTCGTCTACCTGTTATCTCTCATTGTGGGTGGTCTCATTTGGTTGTCTCACTGTGTCATCTGCATGTCTAATTGTGCAAAGTTAATTAATAATTGTATTTATCTTATTTATTTTTATAACTTAACTTATTATTTAACTTATTTTAATATATTTATTTAACCTGTTTATATAAATTATTTAGCTTATATTTATATTATGTATTTACAATTACATATTTTTGTTGTAATTATTAGCACATTTGAGCTTATTTTTAACCCGGAAATATGGCGCTTTAGAAATGTTTCGAAATAAGTAAATCTGAGTCACATCTCCCTGGGTGGGTCATTACAATGTCATGATCCCACTGGGTGGTCTCACTGTTCTTATCTCGTTAGGTGGTCTTGCCAGGTGGTCTCATACAAGCGTTGATCAGATATTCCACATATTGTTGAGCTTAAATCTGTTCTTTATACTTGAAACTCAAACATAATGTACACCAAACGTTTGCTTACAAACTTATAATTCGAGAGTACACATGTACTTCAATAAGCCTGCTTTTGAGTGATTACTAGTAACGAAAACGTATAATGTTTATGTTAATTTGACTATAATAATTTCTCTTTCAGTGGCAAGTAGGATAAAGGCGCTGTTGGAAGCAAGCCTGAAGATGAACAATATACAACACTTTCAAGTGTGTTATTGCAGTTACAACTGTTAACTTTACCTTTGCCTATATATCTGTATAAAATGTTTAAAACATTAATAAGTAAACACAATGCTTATGTGGCCCTGCAGCAAGTTAAATATACGTATATTTTCATATGGTAATTACACCATTTGTAATATAACATGTGGTGCAACTTGTGAATGTTAAAAAGTAGACATTGTGTATTACAGAGAAGTAACACTTTACACTTGGTTACAAGTGACTGTCATCAGAAACACATAAATATGACATGGGTTTGCTGGAAATAGTGATTCAATGTGGCCTTACACGTTGGTTTCTGGTTATTGTATGATAACATATAGTTGTATTATTATGTGCAGAAATGTGTATACATGTAGTGTTGTTCCTGAATTATGTAAAATATTTGCTCTTTGTAGAATCAGACTTAATGTATTACAAGATTCAGTTTATAATTTAATCTGGTAATACCAATGGGTTTTTGTTACGGACAATGTTTCTGTATGTTGACTGGGCTCCTGCATGGAAATGTTTGTGTATTTTTGTTAATAAATATCTCGTTTGTGTGGAATCAGGTTTGATTTTTTTAATGTGCAATGATTTTTTCATTTATATATATATATATATATATATATATATATACACATATATATGTATATATAATATATATATATATATATATATGATGGTATGTGATATTTTAGTGTGACAGTTGGTCTCAACTAAGCTGCACACAAGGTGCAGTTTAAGATGTCAGCAGACACTAGGATACCAACGGATGCCTAAACACAACAATGCACGTTTGACGCGCAAAGTAGTGTGACAGTTGGTCTCAACTAAGCTGCACACAAGGTGCAGTTTAAGATGTCAGCAGACACTAGGATAGCAACAGATGCCGAAACTCAACGAGGACGGGCACAGATTGGACGATGCAATTACTCGGAAGGTATGAACGTTTATGGTGGAAAGACAACTAATGCTTGTACGTTCCATTATTGTTATATAATCATATTCGTGATTCAATGCATGTTTCTGTTGTAATCCCCTCTACCATAATTTTACCTTTAACAGCATCACAAAATTACAATGTGTTCAGAATTGCTTAGCAAGGATTGAGACTAGGTCTCCATGTTTTATTCGTTATATGCGGCTTCTAAAGTCATTGCATTGTCTTCCTGTCCGATCTTTAAGATCTTTAAATTCATTGCTTACTCCGATGAGAAAGGTTGACAAGTGCTTTTGCCTGTTTAAGCTAACACGGAAAAACATGGAAAACAAAATTATGATCACTATGCTGATCGGTGTTGATAATATCTTAAATAAAATAAATTGGCTTAGTCTACATCTGTTATATGTTTATTATTTTATGTTATGTATTCTTGTTTACCAATTTGAGTTATATGGAATTATGCGAATTGTGTATCAACATTTTAAAGTAACTCCTTGTTACATTTTATGAAGGACAAAATGGCGACGATGTGTGCGCCATCTTGGTTTCACGTCGCCTGATGTAAACCTTACCTATCCATAACTGTGCATGAATGAATAATTATAGTTTCACAGGTTAACATGTTTAATGTATCATATGATATAATATAACATATAAACGATGTTTTTGCCTGTTTAAGCCAACACGCATGTGGAAAACAAAATTACGATCACTATGCTGATTGGTGTCGATAATATCTTTAACAAAATAACTAAAGTGGTCTTAGTCTACATCTGTTAATTATATGTTTATTATTTTATGTATTCTTGTTTACAAATTTGAGTTATATGGAATTATACGAATTATGTATCAACATTTTAAAGTAATTCCTTGTTACATTTTATGAAGGACAAAAT
>JAODUO010000845.1:0-180000 GCA_025642075.2 Ridgeia piscesae | reverse complement strand
AGGCCACAGCAAGACTGGCAATGTGCCTATAACCACCCGTTTCAAAGAAAAGAGGGCACACAAAAGCTGAGAACATGTAAACAAAAACATAGAAGGAAGACTACTACGCTATGCCTTATCTGGGATATTCGGATATTTGTATTCTAACAGCAGAACATGCAAAAAGCTGGATGTATTGTGGGGAGTGTGGCTGGTGGATACACCATGCGTACGCTGGGTATGAGCGTGGCGGGTTATGTGCAAGATTTGCTTCAACGATTATGTGGCATCGCATAGCATTGTGAGGGGGCCCACTTTGGCCTCCATGTTTTAAGAAATAATAAAATGAGTGTCTTTTAAAACTCGTCTAATGTATTATATTTATTAAGATAGAGTAACTAGACTGTGCATGTACGTAGTCAATATACATAGGTAGGTATTGTAGCAAAAATTTACAATTTTTGTACATAACTGTCAAATGAAGGTTGATCGGCGCTTAAGGAGCCCATTTTACCCGCCCTTCCCCTATTAGTCAGTTATTAATTGTAAAGAGCACTCCTAGTTTGTTGTCATTTCTGATGTTGCAGTGTGGGCCACTTGATTTGCTGCAGCATTCGTAATAGACATAATATATTACTTATAATAAATGTATGGATAAATAAATAAATAATGATGCTTGTTTAGTTTAAATGTAGCTGCTAAAAAGATGATTCATTAGTGCCACTTTAAAAAAGGCTTTTCCTTCCCTATACATTGTATTGCCCACGTACCTCAACTGCACAGTTTCATAAAATGTTCATGATAAATCCTTACAAGTGATTGATGATGATGACATGTTCTTAAGCAGGACCACCCAGTAGAACTTGTCAGTTGGCATTATTAATAAGATTAGCAGTTCATTGATGTATATAATTCCCTGTAATAAAGAAGCAGTTTCAGTAACACCATAATGTTAGGTTAAATTGTTTAATGATTACATAAATTCTATGATGGTGGCTGTATAAATATATGCTTAACTTTTATTTTAGTGACTGCATCATTATTAAAGAGAATTTGTACTCCTACTTTCTTAAATGATGTTTTAGTTTTATGTATTTTAGCCTTCTATATTTTTATTTGTTTAGTTATTGTTTTCATTAATCTGTTTATGTGGCACTTTGGTAATGTAGAGTTAATTTTAGTCATATGTTTAAGTAATTATTTTTTAACGAATGCCTACTACATGTATATGTAAAACACCCTGAGTAGTTTATAACTAGATTTGGCACTATTTAAGTATACTTATTTATTTATTTTATGAGGTAAATCAGTTGACTGATTTTTATCGGATTATATATCTATATGCAATTGATACGTACATTGTTGCATCAATGACATTCGTTTTAATGAAATGTCAACTGATGAAGGAAATAATATGCGCAGATGCAATGTATCAGTCAACAGCCCATGCCAGGGGTAATTGTGCACAAAGGTTTGTGCATTTACCTGGCAGATTTGAACCTCCAACATACGCCGAGACATTAGCATCTACTCTTTATTTACCAGTGTTATAATTTAGCCTAAAATTAATGGGGGCCAACAGTACCCCCACTTTTCAAAACATAGGGGACACAAAAAGTGGGGACCATACAAAAGAATTCACTTTTATGTCATTGTAATTCTATAACTTTATTCAACACAATTAACATGCCACAAACATCATGACTATAGTCTATGTAGCAGCTTCATTAGTAAATACTGATGATCATTTCAAGACATCAATGGAGTGTTGTGTCTTCATTTTCCTCTGAATCAGAGCTGCTTGAAACTGGTAGTTCTTCCTCTATGGGCTGCCTGTCTATCTCGTAACCCCTTGTCAGTCAATGTTAACACTGACAAAGGGCAGCAATCGACTGCACCCACAGCGTCCAGTGTAAGTTACTGATACATAATAACGAAATTTTCTTTGCCTTGGCCTCTGGGATCGAAGTTGTCAGGCCATTATTTATAAACGTTACAGTTCTTTAATGTATTTAATTGTTTATAGTCCAATATGTTTGATCAGACCCAATGAGTTGGACATGTCAGGGACCTGACAGTAAATGTGGGGGCCAGAACCCCCCCCCCACCCCAGGCTGTTGACCCCTTACCAACCTCTAAATGCCTGTGTGGGTGTTTGTTTTGTCAAATGAATATTACAATCAGGCAGCATAGTTTTCAGATGTAGCATAATTGTTACATTTAAAAGTGCCACCCTGTAACCCCTAGTCACTATGTGCCTTAACTGTTTCAGATTGATCATTAATAGATTTTCGATATATAAGAAGTGTTGAAAGACTCAAAAAGTCACATGTAATGCCATGTTGGAATTGCTCAACACTAAACTGCAAGGAAAAAGAAGACAGTCTAACACAAATCTAATTTATTGTTGCTCTTTACAATAACATATAGAAATGAAGGCAAATAACATACAATATTAATAACATAAACAGAACAATATATGGGAAGAACATTACGATATTATACATATATTATATATATATATATATATACATATACATTTTACAGGCACACACACACACACATACACACACACACACACACACACACACACACACACACACACACACACACACACACACACACACACACACACACACACACACACACACACACTTTTTTGTTTTAGATAAATGACAGTAATTTCAATGTTTGATCACAGGGCAATGTTGTGCAGCAAACGTGTAAAAGATTCACGATGTGACATTTTACTTGACAGATCAGTTGTCACTCATGGTTTTTCGAGGTGTGGCCATAATAAACTGCAATACACAGTGTTTTGTTTACTCACCGTCTACTTGGTAGTTTCCATTCTTTACCGCTCCAACGACAGCATTTCTCATGCGGGTGTCACTTGCCAAGTGCGTCTGCTTCCTTGTTATGTACTGCTTTATGCAGTCCGTGTATTGTTTGAATTCGCTATCGACACGTCTCGGCATCGTGGTTGTTGTGCAGAGAAATTACAAGAACACGGACGCGCTGTAGAGTGCAACGTAGGGGGTCGAAAAGTAGGTCGTCGCTGCAGCGCGCAGAAATGATTTATTATGTAACACTGTCGCCGCAGGGGTCATGAACTCAGTCTCGACATTCTGGTACTGGGTCAAAGTTGATCGGCCACCTGAGGTTACGCCAGTTCAGCGCGCATGTGCATACGTGGAACGACGTTCTGGACTGCTCGACGTTGCTAACCTTCGCCATGAACCGCTAACCTTTTGACATGAACTGCTAACGTTCAACGTTCTGGACCGCTCGACGTTCTGGACTGCCACAGCGGTGCCGAACCAATTTGTTGATGCAGTAACAAGTTTGTCTGCTGTCATGAAATGGCTGCAACTCGGCAACGCGCGGAGCATGTTGATGAAGGTAAATATTAAGTTGTCTATTATTGTTATTGCTTAAATATTATTATCCTGAGGTCCGGACTGCATAATGATCATATTATTATGACAAGCGAAATATGATCGCCAGCCGGGTCACCTCACTGACCTCAGGCTTGCCGCATTCAACTATTAGACTAAGTCTAAGTATGTGTCACTTTTTACGTTTTATGGTAATAACACATTTGCTAAGACTTGGTGGGTTTATCATTTAACATAAATTGTATTGAATAGTTCCAATGAAATTAAATGAATCAGGTCCCACAATTGTGCAGGTGTGTCTATATTGTGGAAAATAACATACAAATGAATAGTCAATACCTTGCTGTTTTTTTGCATCGATCCCCAGGTGTGGACACCCATCACATTTGTAGTAACAGCAGCTATATTGATTCATATATCGTGATCTAAATGCACCGCCTACACAGCAATGGCAGGCAGTTACGATTATGTTATTTGAACATAAACTGCAGGGTTATCTTCTCATCATTTTGCATGTGTCTTATGGAGTCATATATAAACATAAATAATTAGTTTGTTTCAAAGAACCCAGAGATATTATTGACGAGATGAATACAGGAAATGTGTCAGAATTCATGCTTTGTGAAATTATGTTCATTCAGAATAATAATCCATGTTTGCAATGATTCACATAAAACATTTCTTAATGCTCGATTTTTTATTACAGGTGGACTGCTGTGTATTACGAAAAGTCGGATTTGAAATTCTCTGCTTCAAGCAACTGGTGCTTCGGAATGTATTGGTTGCACTGAACCATATACAGATAGATAACTGGCAACTATATCCATCAACAAACAAGTAAGTATACTGTGCATACATTTTATATAATTATGTTGCAATAAACGTTAATGCATCAAATAAGAAGCAACAATACAACATCAAACAAAGTAGCACTATAAATAAAAAAATATTAGTTATCATTAATTATAGATAAAACACATATGGAACAATTATAATTTTATGTAGTGAAACTGGCAGGTATATTTGTGAACATAGTGCATAGTTCCTACTACTGCCCAAAGTATAGAATGGATCATACAGAGTAAATTATAAACCCTAACTGGATAACAAACGGTACCATAATTTTGAACACATTTTGAAACACTGCCATTTTTCAATGATCACATGATTATAATTCTTGTAGATCCATGTTCTGTACATTTTGTGCAATGACCACAGCATTTAAAAAATGGGTCAAGAGGCTCTGAAGTCCTTTGGGATATTATAGTGAATTTGTAATTATGAGCGAAACATGCATAGTAACTGCCTACTGTAGTTCTTAGTCTAGCTTTTCACGATAATAATCTAATTGACATTTTCTCTGGTTATCCATTATTGGATGAAAACCCAAATATGTGAATGCAGGGACTGGAGTTGTCATTAGAGGTTTTAGACAAGATGTTTATGTTTAACAGCTTTCAGAATGGTTCAATCAAATTAATAAACATTTCTTGAGGTTACTAGCAATACCCTAATTTATTTTTATTCCAAATTATAGAAATAGATCCTGAATGGTTTCTAATGCCACACAGCGATTTAAAAGTGCATATTGTCAACATTAGATGCAATATGCTATAATAACGCCACACAATTTTTTCTTTCTTTCTTAAAAAGCACCACATGTTTGAAATGAGGTGTGTCTTTAATGATATATTATAAATTAAATGGTTCATTGATAAATTTTCATCTTATTTACAATGTCATATGTATATTTATCTGAACACATTTATTTCAGGTTGCTCAGGTGGGCTGTCTACAGGCAGTTTACTGGTGGGTTCACAGCAAGTTGGGCCGGAGTGTTCATCGAGTACTGCCAGCATGCACCAGCCACCTAATCAGGACAAAGTTCCCTGTCCTCGCTTGGAGAGCAGCACGAGGGATATCACTTTGCTCTTGAAGACTTGACTAATGTACAAAACGATTGAGCCATGCAGCCCGCCGATCTTCCTTACTCGGTTTTGGCACATTTGCCCCGATCAAGCAACCCCTGTTGGTACAGTGATTAGTGGCAGTGTAACTTTTCCCATCACCACATGGATTATGTGGCTCATCAGCATGGGCAGACGGTTATGTTCTGTTGCGCAACCTCCAGTTTAATCATTGTTTCTCGATGATGACATCTGTGTTAACAGGGATGGCTGAAGTAAACTATATTTTGTCCCGTAACATGCAGCAATGACATAATTGTTTTGGCGTATTGTGTTTATTGAAATATTACAGATATTGGTAGTTGACCTTTTTTATCTAATCACAAATTTGGAATGACCCCTATACAACTGAGAATTTGGCAAAGTAAACCGAGACCTAAGTATTGCCGTTACACGCACGCACGCACGCACGCACGCACGCACGCACGCAGCACGCACGCACACACATAATATGTAAACATAATATCAATACTTTATTTTAAATGCAAATACTTTTGAGGGATTCAACTACATTTAAATACAAATGTATTTAAATACAAATACATTGGAAGGTATTTCAAATACGTTTCATTTTCAGGATATATTATTATGGGTATTCATTACTGTGTAGGTAAAAGAAAAGAGAAGCAACTCATATATTGAGACGTCTAGTTTATAGACATAATTAGTGTTTTGCTCGTATGATGACAGGCAGACCAGTGCTAGGGAGTATTGTTATTGCTAACTATACAGTGACAACCGACTCAAAAAACCCTATTCACATAGGTAAAGGCCAAAATCTGTTGTTTGTTATGTTAAGAAAATGCCTATGTTGCCCTCAGAAGAAACATTGCTAACGGCTGCTGGGATCTTGTGAGGAAGTGTGACAGCTCAAGTTCAAAGTCGGCCAGGAAACCAGAAAAGCCTGATGCCAGCTTGGAGCCTGACTAAAGAACAATGGGGATATTGTCAGGTGCTAATCCGTTCTCTGGCTGTGAGGGAACAAAAGTTGTGGTCAATGCCAAGGCCATGGTGGATACCTGCTGTTAAGTTAATTCATCAGTAGGGTGAAGTTGCAGTGAAGGTAATCAGTTTGGCAGGCATTACGTGATCTTGAAACAGAAATGTTGATACTGACAATGTATTTGAAAAAAGTATTTGAAAATATTTGAACAAATCATATACTTTAGGAAAATATTTAAACACAAATACTTTTTATTCCTAAACTTCAAATACAAATACTTAAAAAAGTATTTAAATACCTTCAAATACAAATGTATTTGACCCCATGTCTGCTGCAGTGTTTCCAAACCAGCAATACGTTACGTACTGCAACCATGGTCCAAGGGCCGATAGTTTGAAAGATAAAACACTATGGACACAGTATAGCTGCCTCAAGGAAGACGCGAGTCAATTCCACTTTGCACAGAGTTACGTGGTGTAATGCACTCATTGAAATGGTAATTCTATAATTCTTCCATCAAATCCACTATCTGCCAGTAACTATATACATCCGTACACTGAAACTTAACTGAACATGTTCTTCAAAATCAGGCGGTGGATAATCTCGGTGGTATACTGACAGAACTGTGAATGGTGAACACCCTGTCTAGGAAACCGTCTTTGGCCCTAGACTCAACACTCAGGGTTCTGTAGAGACTGCCCCATGCAACACACAGCTTCTATCATGGTCTTTACATGTCTCTCTTCACGTACATCTTGTATTACTGCCTTCATTAGAAGTCTGTGTTCATGTATATATATAAATGTCTTCTCAACAAGTAAGTTCATATACATTGCTGGTTCTTAACAAATATGTATATTTTCTATTGTGGCCTTCTCAAGAAGTCTCTGTTAACGTGCATCTTGTACACTGCCTTCCCTAGAAGTCTCTGTTCATGTACATCTTGTACACTGCCTCTCTAGAAGTCTCTGTTCATGTACATATTGTACACTGCCTCTCTAGAAGTCTCTGTTCATGTACATCTTGTATGCTGCCTTCTCTAGAAGTCTCTGTTCGTGTACATCTTGTACACTGCCTTCTCTAGAAGTCTCTGTTCATGTATATCTTGTACACTGCCTTCCCTAGAAGTCTCTGTTCGTGTACATCTTGTACACTGCCTTCTCTAGAAGTCTCTGTTCGTGTATATCTTGTACACTGCCTTCCCTAGAAGTCTCTGTTCATGTACATCTTGTACACTGCCTCTCTAGAAGTCTCTGTTCATGTACATCTTGTATGCTGCCTTCTCTAGAAGTCTCTGTTCGTGTACATCTTGTACACTGCCTTCTCTAGAAGTCTCTGTTCGTGTACATCTTGTACACTGCCTTCTCTAGAAGTCTCTGTTCATGTATATCTTGTACACTGCCTTCTCTAGAAGTCTCTGTTCGTGTACATCTTGTACACTGCCTTCTCTAGAAGTCTCTGTTCGTGTACATCTTGTACACTGCCTTCTCTAGAAGTCTCTGTTCGTGTACATCTTGTACACTGCCTTCTCTAGAAGTCGCTGTTCGTGTACATCTTGTACACTGCCTTCTCTAGAAGTCTCTGTTCGTGTACATCTTGTACACTGCCTTCTCTAGAAGTCTCTGTTCGTGTACATCTTGTACACTGCCTTCTCTAGAAGTCTCTGTTCATGTACATCTTGTACACTGCCTTCTCTAGAAGTCGCTGTTCATGTATATCTTGTACACTGCCTTCTCTAGAAGTCTCTGTTCGTGTACATCTTGTACACTGCCTTCTCTAGAAGTCTCTGTTCGTGTACATCTTGTACACTGCCTTCTCTAGAAGTCTCTGTTCGTGTACATCTTGTACACTGCCTTCTCTAGAAGTCGCTGTTCATGTATATCTTGTACACTGCCTTCTCTAGAAGTCTCTGTTCGTGTACATCTTGTACACTGCCTTCTCTAGAAGTCGCTGTTCATGTATATCTTGTACACTGCCTTCTCTAGAAGTCTCTGTTCGTGTACATCACATCCTTCTCAACAGATCTCACTTCACACACAGTCACATGCTACATGTGTTGTGTATCACCGTGCTTTCTCCACAAGTGTGTTGATCGACACGGGCAACCAGAGGAAGTTCTCCATCATGAACACCACATTGCGGTCGATGTAAATCTGCACATTGCCAAACTTGTACACTTGCTTCGCCTCGTATGTCTTGTTTGGCACCGGCATGAACAGGATCTGATGTTCGGCTGCTTTGTTCTCGAGCATTTCACGGAAGCTGATCTTGCCCGCCATCAGAGATGTCGTGGCAGCAACATTGCGCACAGGAGGAGCCATCTGGGTCAACAAAACAAAGTGAAACACATTAGATTGTAGTTGTGATATCACAATTAAAACGACACCTCCTTATTAGCTAAAACATAAAATGGTAACTTCTCAGAGCAATTTACATTTTACTCCTTGGTAGATCCGTTTGATCGAACACTATCTAGGCTTCTCTGGGAAGCATTCAACTAGTGACACCTACCTCCCTATCAACCAGTGACACCTACCTCCCTATGAACTAGTGGCACCTACCTCCCTATCAACTAGTGACACCTATCTCCCTATCAACTAGTGACCTACCTTCCTATCAACCAGTGACACCTACCTCCCTATCAAATAGTGACACCTACCTCCCTATCAACTAGTGACACCTACCTCCCTATCAATTAGTGACACCTAACTCCCTATCAACTAGTGACACCTACCTCCCTATGAACTAGTGACACCTACCTCCCTATGAACTAGTGACACCTATCTCCCTATCAACTAGTGACCTACCTTCCTATCAACCAGTGACACCTACCTCCCTATCAAATAGTGACACCTACCTCCCTATCAACTAGTGACACCTACCTCCCTATCAACCAGTGACACCTACCTCCCTATCAACCAGTGACACCTACCTCCCTATGAACTAGTGACACCTACCTCCCTATCAACTAGTGACACCTATCTCCTTATCAACTAGTGACACCTACCTCCCTATCAACTAGTGACACCTACTTCCCTATCAAATAGTGACACCTACGTCCCTATCAACTAGTGACACCTACCTCCCTATCAATTAGTGACACCTACCTCCCTATCAACTAGTGACACCTACCTCCCTATCAACTAGTGACACCTACTTCCCTATCAAATAGTGACACCTACGTCCCTATCAACTAGTGACACCTACCTCCCTATCAATTAGTGACACCTACCTCCCTATCAATTAGTGACACCTACCTCCCTATCTGTTACAGTGGGTGGTGCTTCAAAGGCTCTACTCCTCTCTGTATGTGTCAAGTAAGCGATGTTTTCCCGTGCCCCCGGTTGGTAGTGACCGCTCACTGCCCGGTTCATGATGTCCAAAGCTCGGCTGAATTGTTCTGTAATGTCAAGGATAAACTATATCAATTGACAGTGACAGGTTTCTAATGTTCTTATTGTACTTTTCAACCACTATGGCTGCCTGAGAATAAACATCATTATCATATTTATCATTATGTCTCTCCCATCTGCAGAAATTACTTTCAGTACTGACTGCACTGGTCAGAGGGTTATACTGTCATAACTGATATTTTAATCAAGCCATCATCAAGTGAAACACCTGTCCCACTCCCACATATATATATATATATATATATATATATATATATATATATATATATATATATATTAAAACAGATAAAATGAATATATAAAACATAAAATACATATATATATATATATATATATATAACATAATATAAATATATATATATATATATAATTGTTTATATATATATTGTTCCTTTTTCTGCTTACATGTGATACGGTCAGCTAAGAATGTACAAACCAAATTTAAATGTGACCTGTTATAACGAAATGAGTCATGTAAAAAACCGAAATGGAACCGCGTTATATACGAGGCGCATTATACATTATATTCCACCAGGGGCGCCACCATCCCCAAAACGCCACAACAGCAACCAAAGCCAATGACAATGTGCTGGTTGCGCGGTCTATGCGTGATTTATAAAACAAATTGACATTGACAACCAACGTAAATGTGTATTACGTTAAAATAATATACACTGTCGAATGTTGAACTGAGTAAAACTTGCGAATGGTGTACAGTTTTGAAATAAATTAGAGCCAATGCGCAACACAGTACTGCTGTCGCGGTCTAAAATAACCTTGAACTCAGTAGCCGAAACGCACAAATGAATTGACATGTTGCCGAAGTCGGTCAAATATTAATACCTATACTAGTTGTGCTCATTATTGGCTTGATTTCATCTTTCAATCAATCCCAAATATAAATTTAGATCGCACATTTACCGTGCCGATTTATAATGCAATTCATGGTGAATCAAGGCTACTGTGGTTCATACGCAGTTAACGAATTTGTATATTTGCGCACAAGTAAATGTTTTTTCGTAGACGTAGTGAAAACATAACATAACTGTTAGCCTGCCATTTCAGTATCATAATTATTGTTCACAAATTATTGTTCGCAAGTTAATTGACATTTATAAGCCGGCGAAGGCACCCGTTCGTGGAAGCCACAGCGAACTGGCAGGAGACAAACGCGACTGATATCGGCGCAAACAAACAATGCTTTGCACAACATTTACTGTGCCTAAAGTTAATTAAATGCAATCAAAGGAATTGGTCACGTTTTAAACAAACACTTAGACATCACCACACAAACCAAGCGCTAGTTACACAATAGATTGGTTTGAAAAACGATTGGATTGGTGCCGCGAAGCCGACGGCAGAGCAGAAGCCAGGCACACAATAGTGACGTGTACCTTTAATGACGGGTGACGCGAGCAGTTTCTCAGGGAACATGGCCTTCCATCCCATGTACCACTTAGTCACCTCGTCGTAGTTGGGGGAACTGTTGAGCCATGTACACAGGACCTGCAGCCACTTGCCGAAGAAATACTTCTCAAGGAGCGACACGACGTGGGGCAGTGGGATGATGTCCAGCCACATCATCACCCACGTCCATGCGTCTACAACACCACAGCAATGTTTTAGGGCCTCACTGTTGACACATAAAACTCACAACATTACTTACTTACTGCCTGTTATGCCAAATGGCATTTAGGGCAGTGACAAAGTTCCACACATCTCTCAATGGTGTCCCAACTGTGCCCTGCTGCCTCCTTCGTCTCTATTTCCAGTTTGGCACGTCATCTCTTTCTTCTCCCTTTAGGAGTCCAATACACTGCGGTTCTGGTGATGGATGTGTTAAGTCACATAGTAAAATCATATTTCTTCCCTTTTTTAGATCACTTTTTCTGACCATGAACCAAAAGGTCTTGAGTATTTGTTTTATTTAGTGCTAATATCGAGGCAAACCTTAAAACACCATTTTCTGAAACAACTCATTTTTATCTGTATTGTCAACTGTTGTTTTAATCTATGGGTTTGTAAAAGCATGAATTTTATTAGCTTGAGATCATTTGTCGAGGAAGAAAAACAAAGAAAGATTAGATTATTCTTGTGCAAATTTCTCTCAAAATCAGTAAACTTGTGGAACATGACCCAACTGGCTATTTTTGCTCGGGTTAAGAATAGACATATGTGACATAATAATATAATTGCAGTAGCGGATATTTTTAAATTGTTTGGCCAGTTGAGTCCTTATTTATCCATTTCAAAACAACAACTTTGTTCTAGTAAGAGAAGTACACATTCTGCTTTACGTTTTCCTTAATTGTTTAACTAAATACTCAGTAAACAATGACAGTTGGCACATCAAAACAGTGAGCGGATTTACTGAGTGAACAGAAACGATAACATGAATCTATCTGAAAACATAAATTTGAGAAAGACGATCATTGTGATATGTACCAATGCTGAATGTCCCAATACAAATTTCTGATTTAATGACAGTAGTGATTAAGATCTGCTGAAGAACTTGAGAATCAAACTTGAGATGATATGGCCACATATGAAGCGGTCTCCCAGAACAAAACAAGGAATAGAGCTTGGGGAAAGAAGAGGGGAAAACAGAGGAAGAGATGGTTAAACAACAGGGCAGACCGGACTGGGAATGGAAGACCTTCCCGCAAATACAATCACTAACTATAACAATAACATATTTGTGACACTTCTACAGCACCTATATCGTAGAAAATTCAAGCTCATAGGTGCAACAAACAAAATCATTTGGTGCAGTCATAAACAGGGACAGGCAAAAGTGGCATTGGAGCATTGGAACATGGAACTGCTCGAAACTTATGGTGGAAAAGCAATTTCAAAAAGATGTTTTGAGTTTTTTTATGAAAGGTGGCTATAGTTTCAGAAGATTTACTTGTAACAAGTTTGTGATTCCAGATGGTTGGCGCATCTACAGAGAAAGCACATTTGCCAATATTGAACTTAGGAGTCTTAGGAGCAAAAATTGTTTTGGAAACAGATGATCTAAGGGTCCTAGAGATATCAGAGAAAGGTAGCACATTAACTAAGCATGTTGGTTGTTGAGTAGAAAGAGTACGATCACTAGCACACTACTGCAAAGACTGGCATTAACCAGTGAATCACTCATCAAATGCGGTGCCTCTACGACACAGGACCCAGGTACGTACGGGAGCCGTACATAATGCCACCTACCCAGATGTTGCATGTGGGGGTTGATGACGAACTCCTGCAGACAGAGGGCGAGCTTTGGGATGATGTTCTTGAGGAGGAAGGCCTCCATGTGACCCGGACGGAACACCCCCAGCCAGGGCTGGAGGATGAGTTTGGCTGAGGGGTCTGACGGGTGCCAGTTCTTGAGTGCATTCGCCAACTTGTGTCTGATGGGAGCGTAGAGGGGCTCAAGACGGTCGGCTGGAAACAGCAATTGGGATGACCACAGAGGTGACGCAATCTACCTGATTCTTTATGACTTAAAACATTTACAGATTTATTTTTACCAATTTTTTTACAATAATCCTAATGAACTTTATTTAAACATTGGCTCCAGAGTGGGTCTCCATTCAACAGTGTTTACAAAATCTTCTATAAAACAATACAAAGTAGGCATAAATTTAATTTATTGAGACTGCACTGTTTAATCATGAGGTAGACATCGTGCCAAAAAGAGCTCATAATTTATTATTATTATTATTGTGCAACACTAGCAGCTACATGTAGATAGGTTTACTTCCTGTAAGTGGCAAATGTTTCAAACTTTCAAAAATGGGTAGATAATTATGTAGACAAAGAATATACCCTTTATTACTGATTCTGTATTGTTAATTGCACACTAGATTTAACCACTGATTACATATGCACAATATCACGGCATACGTTTTGTTGGACTTAACTTTTAACGCCATGTAAGGGCCCAGTCCAGTATCAAGAATACATCTGCATGTTCTGCATTACGTCAGAATATTTTAACAACAAATTGTAGTTTAGCCCCAAGTGTCACACTCACCTCTCAGTGTCACAACTATTGGCGTTTATAACATAATTCTACATGACGATTCTGTGCAATAAAATGCACGATGTAGTTATTTAATTCTACAATTTTTTAAATATCAGAATGACAACCTTACCCATGAGGGGGAGCCACGGGTGCAGCCAGGCGTGAATCGGCACGGTGTCGGTGAGTGGGTTCCAGTTCTCCACCTCGTTCTGTAGTTTGGGCAGAATGAGCTGTTCCAGGATGTTGCACTGCATCCACGCGGTGAGTAGGGGGAACCACGCCTCCAACACCTCCAGCAGGGCGTCAGGGTCACGCACTGACCACTCACTGACCAACACAGAACACACACTGACCACTGACTGCCAACACGGAACACGGAGTAAAAGTACAAATCACCTCAAAACTACTTTCATTTTGCACTTCAGTAAAAGTACAAGTAACTCATGTTAAAACGATTTTTTTGCACTTGTGTAAAAGTACAAATAACTCACCTCAAAACTACTTTCATTTTGCACTTGAGTAAAGTAAAAGTCAATTTCAACAATTAATAAATGTTGCCATGGCAATATGACCCCCTTGGCAAATACATATTGTAATGAAAATATATTGTGAAGTAAATGAAAGTAACTGAATAAAAAGATATAATGTTACCTTAGATAATAACTACTTCATTACAATAAAACATACTTATTAAAATTGTACTCTCTTACATGCCACTTCCTTTACAAAACGATAAATATCATAATGAAGCATTTGTATTTCGTCACATGCCGCACCAGCAGAATGACCTGCAATGTGTGTGCAATAATGCAGGTATTGGTCAAATAGTAACAGTTAGTCAAATACTGACAAAAACACTCCGCACGTGTGATCTGAACCCACCTGACCGTGGCACGAATGTAGGGCATCCACACCTCCCACAGCAGACGTTCGTATGGGTCCATGTCACTCTGTCCGCGCCCCACGGTGCGGTGGGTGTCTGCTAGAATTGGCCTCCATTCCCGCACCATGTCTGCTCCGTGACGCGGACTCCGCAGTGGGCTCCAGTCTTTAAATTCTTTCCGCATCTACAGGTCAGAAATATATTATTTATATGCTACACAATACGATAAAACGTTATTGTCCCGTCAAGGGAAATTGTCGCGTAGCATTCATAAAATAATAAATAAATACATAAAGTAATGAAAATAAATACAAAATAATAAGGTTAAAAGTTTCTAAATCTTAATTATGATTAAAATGTTGCCTAATCTATATTATAATTGTGGTCAACATATCACAAATAATAAATACAACATACCGGGGGTAGTGAGCACACACACACACACACACACAGACGCATGCACGCACGCACGCACGCACGCACGCACGCACGCACGCACGCACGCACGCACGCACGCACGCACGCACGCACGCACGCACACACACAATTAATGTCATAACAAATAAATACAGATAAATAATAACAGAAATGTCAGAAGTATTTGTCGTTGGAAAGCATCACGAGTGTATCTCCCTCTCTGTTTGTTTCTCATTTTTGCAAGTTTTGTTGCATCAACAAGTGAAGTTCAGCATAAAAATTACTTTTGAGAACAGTAAATTGTTGATACATTAGTATATAATATTGGGTGAATTTGAAAGAAAATGCTTCAGGATTATGTACATTTCTTACACACAGACAGATCCAACAGACTTCTCAATTCTCATACATAATACTGATGTAGAAGGTTGGGGAATTGTACACAACGTACACAATTTTTAGAATAATTTCATTCAAAACAAAAATATGACAAAAGTACATAATTATTTCCTTATGCTCATAACAACAGCAAAACTTTGAACAACAAATTTAAAGTGGTCAAATCATAAACTACCTTAGGAGCCAGGCAGGTCTCCACAAACACCTAGCATATTTTATTTGATGTAGCAATGTCACACAACGTGATACATGGCGATACTTCAACTGAAAACGTAAGTAACCAATAAAAAATTATACATACTTGACGCAAATCCAAAGAAATTTTACAGACCTGCAACGAAGACCAACAACGAGCTGAATCAGCGCCACCTAGTGGCAGCAAGACTCACCATCGGGAAGACCAAGGCGACAGCCAGGGTCGACAGGTTGTACATGTGATACTCCTCGTAGAATTCATCCTGGAAGCGGGTCAAGGCCTTTGCCACCTCCGCCAAGGTCAGAGGTTCGCCATCGCCCTGACTGCGAGTCTCCAGTGACTCCACCAGGGTGAGCACCTGTTTCAGTCGCTCAATTTTTTCTTCTTCCTGCTCACATACGTGGGCCGTCTTCTCTTGCTCAAACTTCACATTGACGACCACGTCTCGCTCATAGGTCAATCTGAACGACAGAAATATATTGCTTGTAGGACAATAAGGAACGAAATACATTGCTCATAGGACAATACGAATGACAGAAATATATTGCTCATAGGACAATGTGAAGGACAGAAATACATTGCTCATAATTATGACAATATGAAGCACTAAAACACATCTCTCATAGGAAAGTCTTAAGGACAGAAATACATTGCTCATAAGACAGTCTTAAGGACAGACACATTTTGCTTGTAGGACAGTTTGATGAACAGCAAGGACAGTCTAATGGACTAAAAAAACATTTTTAGAACAATTTAAAGGTCAGAAACACATGATTTGTTGGACAATCTGAAGGACAGAAATGTATCATTTGTAGGACAGTCTGAAGAACAGTAACACACTACCCCAGGTAACCACTACGCAAACCATATTCATAAATGAAAAACTTTATGTGTAAACTTACACAAACATAAAAACATGATTACCAATGTTTTATAAGACACCACGTGACCATTGTAATGCACTCACTTTCGTTCGTTCTGCAGAATGTCGTCTTCAGCCATCTCCACCAGAAGGTCAAGGTTGTGGAGTAACTCCGGCATGTCAAATGCCTTCTTGCGATGTAGCTGGCTGTACACGACCTCTTCCTCTATCTCGTCTGGCCGGTCGTGTTTGTGACTGATAGCATGGTAGCCTAGTGTAACAGTCCACTCATTGCTACAGCCAGTATCTTACTCAACTTACTTCCAATTAAACCCTACTAATTATTTATTTATATATTTTACTTGCATTACTATTTTTATATCTAAGTCATGTCTGATATTTTATCGAGTATTGTAAACATAGTGGTCTACCTAGGATCTTAGTGTATAAAGTTATTACTATTAATTCACAAAATCAAATTGTTCTTCAGAAAATGGCGAAAGCACATTTCCTTCATATTGTGCCACTGAGCTCAGATTCTGGGGATTTGGCACAATAGAAGTTTTTTTAGTTATTTTTATCTTTACAGCGCATAAGTCAGCAATCTGAGGATCTGATTGAGGTAACTGAAAGGTTTCACTGAGCGGTTTGTCCAAAGCATGGTTTCAGCAGTTTTGGTTCGCCTATGCACTGTATGCAGTAGAGTTTTTAATAATTCATTAAAATGAGTGCATTTTGCACTGTTTTATACTAGTCTGAAAGACAGGACTAATAATAAAGGTTATAATCTTCCTAACTGAGCCACAACATTTTTTTAAATATATAATAATGGAAAAGTCTTTAAATTATTATGTTGTGGTGGTCTTCGGTATAAGCCCCTAGGGTTTTCAAGTGGATCTCCATGGTTACATCTAATATACCCACTTGTAGGCTTGTGCATTTATCTGTAGGCGGTGACAGAAATAAAACTGTACCTGATAGAACTCTCTTTTCCTTGCCAGTCATGTCAATGACCTTCACCTTGGCTAGTACACTATCTGTGCCCTTTATCTTCTTCTTTCCGCCTGTAGCGATCAGTTCATCTGCCGTCTTGTACACATACTTCGGCTTCTTTTTCTCCTGCGAGAACACAAAGTACAAAATAACCTAACAACGTGATCCATCTTGAAAGTCAACCGGATTGAATCAATAATTAAGAAAATGTAAACTAAGGTTAATATTTTATTCCAAGAATAAATGCTCTGCTGCTTGAATAAATGATAGCAGTAGGATTATGTCTAAAAATAGAATATCACAGAAGGTTCGATACATGTAGATAAAAAGGCTGAATAAAGCTAAGACTGATTCTTTGGTTCTGGATGACAGTCTTAGAAAATTCTTAATTCTTACTTCTTTCCTCCAAACAGCCCAAACTTGGGCTAACGCAGGAGTTCTTCTCAAGAATTAGTGAAACAAAGAAGTAAATGCGTCGTTATATAAAAACAACATGGCAATATGTTAAGAAATATGCTGTAGTTTGCCTGACCTCTCCCATGCGGCGCCACTGGTGCAGCTGGGAGCGGAACTCTGTCTCTTCCTCCTCCTCGCTGTCGGGTTTTGATGGGTAGTCTTTCAGGGACTGCTCTGTTCGTTCCGTTCCATAGAAGCCCAGGGCAGCCTTTCCCTTACGTTTGAAGGCTTCAACCGGAGCCGAGATGCCCTGCAGGTTCTTCCCAAGTCCTCGCCCGGGAACATGTCCCATCTGAAATAGTATGCCATATGAATAAAACATTTATATTAATATTGGGTTGCGATCTTTATTTATATTATGTATAATGGCATGACTATTGAATAAATATTATTAGATAAAAGATGTTATTTTGTATGAAATATATTCACACAATATTACAATCTCATTTTGTACTCCATAGTGGCAACTTACCCAAGGACCATAACATTAATACATTTATCCCCAAAAATCATCCATCAGGATATTTAAAATTTAAAAAGTAAAAAACACTACTGGAATTATTAATCACAAATGTCACATTTATTTGTTTCTATTTTAATTCCATGATACAATTTTGATGACAGACTTGACACTTGTTAGACCTTAACATAACGCACCTTCTCCAGCAGCCGCTGTCCAATTCCTCTAGTGTGTCTCTCCCAGTCACCAATGCCTCTACAACAGATCCATGTCACAATCCATGTCACAATCCAGTCCAGTCCAGTCCAGTCCAGTCCAGTCCAGTCCAGTCCAGTCCAGTCCAGTCCAGTCCAGTCCAGTCCAGTCCAGTCCAGTCCAGTCCAGTCCAGTCCAGTCCAGTCCAGTCCAGTCCAGTCCAGTCCAGTCCAGTCCAGTCCAGTCCAGTCCAGTCCAGTCCAGTCCAGTCCAGTCCAGTCCAGTCCAGTCCAGTCCAGTGTGTTTTTCACATCTTTTATCGAGGGCGTTCTTTGTTTTCCATTTGTTTGCTGGTATTTCAATCTCAGTATTAAGAACAGGAACAGCTTAGAGAGGATTGTACGTATCAGCTCAAAAATAATTGGAGGCACGCAGAGAGATATAACTACATTCTGCAAAAAACAAGTTCTTAGGAAGACTCGCTCTATTTTAGTTGATGAACGTCATATCCTGTTTCCAATGTTTCATACTATGCTGTTGGGACGTCGTTTTAGGTGTCCCACATGCAAAACTAACTGCAAAACGTCATCTTTTATTCCTGTTGCCATTAGTCTGTTTAACGATGCGAAATGAATGTGTTTTATGTACACAATGTTTTATATATATTTTTTATTTATATCATTTTTTTAACACAAGTTATATACATTGCCCATCTGAATGAAATGTAATTGCCCATACATGGCTGAATAAAGTTTGTATTTTTATCGTATCGTATCGTATCGTATCGTATCGTATCGTATCGTATCGTATCGTATCGTATCGTATCGTATCGTATCGTATCGTATCGTATCGTATCGTATCGTATCGTATCGTATTGAGGGATACCATTCTAAGTGGCACTTATCTCATTACTAACATTCCTGTCTGTTTACTTATAATAAAATCATAAATATAGCTAAGCACGTTTAAATTCATTTTCAATATGCTGAAGTGTTACTTACGACCCCTGCCTGTGCTTTCCACCCTGAAAACCAAGTCTTGTTGTCTTGGGCTTCTGTTTGGAAACTGGCTCAAGTTCTTCATCCGAATCCTTAAAAACATTAATAAAATATAGATCATAATTATTTCCACGTGTTTCCCATATAGTAATGCAAACATGCACATTAAACTTAAAACACTTTTTATTTTGCCCAGTTTGGTATCTCCATTGGTATTTTCACATTTAAAGCTGGAAATAGTAATTTATAATATATTGTTATGGCATGATGATTAATACGTTAAATGTTTATCACTTTTTAGAATAGAACAGCATACAAAAAAGATATTTACTGTGACAAGATCGGCACCATCTTCAACTTCCTTTGTGACTTTGTCTCCAACTTTGACACCACCACTGATAAAGTTGACAGGGGCTGTGTAGTCCTTTGACCCTCGACCCCCACCCCCAAAACTCGGTCGTTGTTCCTCATCACTGTCTTCAGCCCAGATACCTGCAAATGATTTGTCATTAACCAGTCTAGCATTAAATGCATGACAATAGTCACAATACTTGATCCTAATGACTCTTTCCCAATGGATATTAAGGTATTATTGTCACTGTCAAAAAGATCTGCTCAATGTTTATTTATTTTATTATTTATTACAGTGGAACCCCTCGTTTAAGACCGCCCCCCAAATCAGAGTGGGGCGGTCTTAAAAGAGGGGTGGTCTCTCGTGAGGGGTTTGCAACATTCAACACTAGGGGGCGCTTATAACGACTAACATCAACACTAGGCGGCACTTACAACCACTAAGTAAAATACACAAAATAAAGTAGCACATAAAAAATGAGATAACATTAACAACAGCAAAATTATTTATTCTCTTTATTTTATGTGTGACACGTTTCAGTATGAGTTTAATTTTGAATCGGTTTTCTTTCTAAATAATATCTGATAAAAAGTATCCTCATTTTGAATCGTTTTTTAATTATATCTGATAAAAAGTATTCTCATTTAATTGATTTAAATTCAGTCTGAGGGGCTAAAAAGTGCTGCCACCTCACGGCGTCTGGGTAATCGCACCGCGGTCGCCATTTTGTTGTTCTTTCCACCGCCGCAAAACGATCTTTTACTTTCTGATCTAATCATGAAAACGACCTCTTACAGCCGCAAAACTTCCTCTCTAATAACTCATATTACATATACATACGCTAGATCATACAATTAAATCATTTAAATTGCTGTGAAGAATAAAATTCACAAATCTAAATCGAGCTAAACTAAAGTCGACATCGCCTGCGATTACCGTGGCGTTACGTCGATATTTTATCGCGGTGTCGCTAAATCTGGATTCCGGTTTTATCCTAAACTAACCTGAAACTTAGCCTAAGTTTCTAAACTTTAATCATACACAAGTTTCTAAACTTTAGTCATACACAATAATATGGATATTTAATCGCAGAGTTACGCGTAGGGCTCCACCGACGGTGACCATGTCCGCCATGATGTCTTGCCGGCGAGTTCTTGCGCGACTTTGTTTCGTGAATTTTATTTCATTCAATAATGTAAGTGATTTAATTTTATAACATAGTGTGTGTTTATAAATATATAAGATATGTGAGGAAAGTCTAGCGGCTGTTAGATGTCGTTTCCATAATTCGGTCAGAAAGTAAAAGATCACCAAAATGAATGGTCGTCATCAGGCGATTTATTGTTTTTATGGCATTATGCGCATCCATGCGCGTTAGTCATGCGTTTAATGAGAGTTCATTGCGATATTTAGGTTAACAAATGTGCTTGGCCACCTATCGGATTGGTCGTTCGTCAGGGGTAAAATTCAAATTGCCATGGTCGTTGGTCACGTCTGCCGGGTGGTCATTGGTGAGGGAACATTTATACAGCGTAGACATTCCGTCAATGAAAAAACGGTCGTAAAAAGCGGGTGGTCGTAAATGAGGGTGGTCGCTCGTGAGGGGTTCCACTGTACTATTAATTATTTAAAAAAATTATGAATTTTATAATGTATACACACTCATGTACAGCGCCTGCAAATGGATATTTCCAGATTTATGGCGCTATATAAATGTTCTTATTATTATTATGTTGAGGAAGCATTGGCACTGTCACTGTGCCAGCCATTCAACTGCCTGCTTCTTTTATTGCATGTTTCAACCTGTGATGAGTTTTGCCCACCATAGATCATGCAGATGGATGGTTCAGCCCACTTCACAAACATTTGCAATGTGGAGTTGGATGTTTTGGCTATGACCCATGAGATAGCATGAATTCAAAGAGGTGGATATCTAAGACTAAGAATGCTTTGTTGATTTAGCCCATGTTGTGAATTGTGATTACATATTCATCGATCATAAATAAAATATGACCACGCACACAGGCTGCACACATATGCATTTGCACTGAAAAAATATTGTCACACAATACTAATAAATTAGGGTTATTATACAGCTGTATTTTTTGCAAAGGCAAAGCCAAAGCCTTTAATCATTAACCGGTTTCCAAAAGAGACTGCAAGTCGAAACAGTTGCAAGTAGTTAAATAATTCTTGAAACATTTAGCGAAATCCCAAGGAGAATGCACAAGTCAAATTAGTTGTAAGTAAATGGGCGGAACCCATCAAATGATCAATGATCAAGTTGTTAAATTGACTCGTGATGAATATTTTTTTTAATTAATTTACATATTAATCTAGGGAGCAGCAAGTATTAGTATCCATGCAACGCAATAAACTTACCATATGTAGCTTTATTTTTGCTCATACGAAAATGCTTTCTGTTTGGGTTAAATTCATTTTGAAGATCTTCATCTGTGATTTCAAATCGTTCAACTTCTGGGGACGACATGACAACGATTTCGGCGGTGTCGTCGGCACTTCAGGTTCAGCAGAATACGGTTTTGTTGTTCATGCTGAGAATGACATGGCGACGTAGCGATTATTCATATGAGAATATACCAACTACTAATCAGACTAAGATTATGCGGTTAACATTACTGCTACACGCACAACAAAGTAAACTATAACACAAATGGCTTATCTAGCATTTACGTTCGCGTTGTTGCCGTATTATCGCCCGATTGAAAGCACATCCCGCAAAACCACGCGATACCACAGGAGCGGATGCATACGCATGCGCCAGCTTCATCCAGGCTTAGCAACATGTCAACAACAACGTTTTGAGAGGAAGCATCGTTTGAACAACGGTCATATGCCGTGATGTTAGCCGGCCAAAATGGATAAGGGTTAGTTGTGGATCCGCCTAAGCAAATATCCCTATATTGGTTGCAGTATGGTATATTTCTTCACAGCAAAAATTAATGTTGACGAGCACCTGTCGTGACCTGTCACTGTCACTCAGCCATTCTATTTCTAGTTCTACATTCAGCATTGTCATTGAGACTTGAGTGATTGACATTTGCACGCATTGGTTTTGTTATTGTCATTTGTCATTAATTGACAAGTTTGTCAGTCAATATAACGTCATGTATAATGTATTAATGAGAGTCTCCCTGATTACTATATATAATAAAAATGTATTTTTGATTTGGTTAAAAAAATGATTCTGATTCTCTAAAAAAATATAGCCTTATTTTTGATCTCCATTATATTATAAATGAAAATAATTCATTTCATTGTCTAGGCAAATATCTCAACTAATCTTACTTTAGATCTGTGGTCTAAGTTAAGCCCCAGAGGTTACTATATGAAGTAAACAAATCTTGCTAAGAGCTAAATTAAAAGTTTGCATGATGCACACTCGGTGCACAAACAGACACTGCATGATGATGAGGCATACACATGCACACACAAACACACACACACATACATGCACACATACACGCATACACACATATACATATACACCCACACACCCACACACCCACACACCCACCCACACACACACACACACACACACACACACACACACACACACACACACACACACACACACACACACACACACAGAGACACACACACATATGCACACACGCTTGCAATAATTATATTTTAGAGCAATAATATACACCACACACACACACAACATAATCATAATGTTTCTACCATTATTTCATTCCTTGATTTCCTCTCAACATGCTGTAACCACCGTTCATCTTACAGCTCCAATACATAAACAAATTAGTGGTTTTAATCATATATACCAAACTTGTAGAGAAAGTTGTTATGTTTTCACAATATTTTCTTTCATGGTTAATGCATCAACTGCATTGCACATCACACACAAAAAACACCTGATGGAACTATTTGGAGAATGCACACTGATAACTGAAGTGATGTCTGTCATTTGTTTCAGCAAATTTAGAATCTCTCCAGGAAGAAGAAGAAACAATGATGGCCACTGATTCGGAGGTAAATTATACAACAATGCCTGCAATTTGCACCATGTTAATTTCATTGTATACAATTGATTTTCTAAGTTATAATTATGATCCATTTTGAATAAGCTTTTATACTATTCATTTGAGGTGAATTTGAAAATATATTTACACTAGTTTTTGAGTCATTAATTTTATATGCAATATTTGTAGTTATGTGTGACCAACAGTAAACATGCCCAATATTCAATGAAATAATAACTGTGGGTGTTTTGTGCTACAATATTGTTTTGATATAACAGACCTGAGACCTTACAAACTGTGGTGCTGCAACTGATGCTTCTTTCAGCTCACAGCTGCAGAACAAAACGCTGGAGAGGTGGTTGTGATTAAGTACACATTACATCTACTGGGTGTACCTTTTAACACATTCATAAACTCAAGATTCACAATGTTAACATCTAACAAAATATTCTAAACACAAATTTGTTGTGCGTGAATATATAGATAATTCATTTCTTGGTTGTTTCTTTGTTTGTTTGTTTACATTGTACATATTTAACTCTCAATAAATATTTTTTAGTGGTCTGTATATTTTGAATTCTCGTGACATTCTTCAGCAGGCTTATGTTGCATTTGTTAAGTTTGTTGTGTATCTTTTTAATACTCTAACCTTGATTGTAAATCTTTTAATAGCTAACATGTTTATGGTATGTTTTGTGCTAAACAAACTTTCAAGAGGTGATGGCTGAAAGGGCGCATTAACAAAAAACTTTAGAGAATGGAATGAATATATGGTTAAGCTGTTATATGCATGTTTGTAAGTAAATTCATGTTTGATATGATATGGTTGAAAGTGGGTTTTCTAACACATTTGTAGAAGTTTAGTACAACACAAACTTATTTATAATGATGTTTAAACAAAATCAGGTATATGGTTTAATAAATAATTTGAATTCATGCAAAATTAACTTGGTGTTCATGTGCCTGCACATTGTGTCTGTGTGTGCATGTGTATGAGGGAGTGTGTATTATGTGTCACTGTGTTTGTGTATGTGCACACTAATTAAACACTGTTAGCTAGTTGTCTTCAGGATATTGTCTTATTTAAAACTGTATTAGTTACAAAAGGATGCTTCCCAGAGAAGTTGAGATGTTGTCTGATTGAACAGGTCAGTCAGGGAAGTAAAGTCTAAAGCGCTCTTAGCATCCTGAGGATGGCTACTGCGCTATATAAGAACTTACCTTTACAAAAGCAGAAGGCTTTACATACACACCATCTTCCATGCATGACTTCCTGGGGATATGTTGCAGTATAACATGTCTCCCATGTCTTCCCCAAAGGTGGACCACAAGGAGCGGGATCAGGACCAGGAGGGGGAAGAGGGTGACTATGGAGAAGGGATTGGGAATGCTTCCTATGACTTGGAGGATCGGGAACCCAATAAATTTGATGGTCTCTGTGATGGAGTCCTAAACACCTTGGCAATGATGCATTCATCAGTGCAGGAGGTGAGACTTACAGGGCTTCAGGGGCAGGCACTCTCAGGGGGTCAAGGTCACACTTCTCATATGTAAATATTATGTGACTAAAACATTTACAATTTTGTGAATCCCTAAAATAAAATGAAATTGAGATATTCCAAAATGTCAGAATATTCAGTGTTCTCTTTGTGTATCATATTACATCTCTGATGCCGAAGTGCAGAAACATTATTTACAGATGCTTACAGTTATATATAAATTGCAAAAAAATACATTTGTGTTAAGTTATTCTCGTTTTCTGCCAAGTACATGCCATACATGTTATAATGGGTATTTGTGGCAACAAATATTAACTATTATTCCAGGTATATATAGTTTATGTTTTGCTACACATGACGCATATTATTTTAATTATACATTTTTCAGCATCTCGTTCTGTTTAATTTTCTATATCGTAATATCTGTCTAGATTCTTGTTTTGTCATAATAAAGCAGTATGTTATAATATATATATATATATATATATATATATATATATATATATATATATATATATATATACTGACTGCAAGGCTGCATATCTCCTAATGGGTCTCCTATGGTTTCACATTCTGTACATTATAATCATAGTACAACAATTATAAATATTACAAGAATTCTTGTGTCTTTGAATTAATGAATTAAATATTTTATTTACAAATATTTTTATTATTAGGTTTCAGTTTATTATGTTTAGTATAATTCTGGTTTATATGCCTAATTTTTATTATTATTCCCACAATCTGGAAAAAACATTTAGCTAAATGTTGCGCCTGCAGGTTATAGTGCATTGTATGACTTGGCAGCCATTTTGTTTATGTTTTAGTTTTGTTTATTCATACATTATATATGGAATATGTTTTCACAGCTCAAATATTTTATTATTTTGTAAGAAGTACACCAACTTTGGAGCACAGTTTCACCAATTAATTTATACTCCAAAGTAAGTGAATTTCTTAACAAAAATTATCCATGCATGTTTGCTTCACTTCATCTATTAGTTATTGGCACTGAAAGACCAGTTGCTAAACCATGCCTTGCCTCCAAACACACTTCTCAAGATTGCACTGGTTTCCACGCATGTCTTCCGAAGGTAATACCATACTTTGTTTACCATGGAAAATTTAATTTATAATATATGTTTTTATTATTATATATGTATTGTCATATAAATGTTTATAGTTGTATCGTCTGTTAACTGCTGTAAAAGTTAGAGAGTATGGTTTATTGACAGCAGGAATTTGCATCGTAGATTTCAGTTAGCAGTTGACACATTGACTGACATGTCAGTGATGTCACTGCTCACTGGTAAAAATTAACGCAATCCTCTACTTGTCATTTTGATATGTATGTTGACAATTGACACTTTGATTTTGACATGATCAACACTTGTGTATGTTGACAAATGACACACTAATGGACATGTCACTGTGAACAGTTGACATGTCATTGATGCTTGTTAACATTTGATTACAATGATTGATATATTACTGATGTATATTGACACCACAATGACACATCACTGACATGTTGACAATATGATGACATGTCACTAATGTATGTTGACAGTATGACTGACACATCATTAACATATGTTGACAGTATCACTGATGCATAGCCAATGTCTGTTGACAGTATGAATGACATGTCACTAATGTATGTTGACAGAATGAATGACATGTCACTAATATCTGTCGACAGTAAGACTGACTGACAGATCACTAATGTATGTTGACAATATGACTGACACATCACAATATCTGTTGACAGTACACCGACCCATCACTGACATATTAAGAGTATAATGACATGTCACTAATGTCTGTTGACAGTATGACTGACACATTATAAATGTATGTTGACAGTATGATGACATGTCACTATTGTCTGTTGACAGTATAAGTGACATGACAATGCCGGTGAATGAGTTGATCCGTCTGGTGCGAGTTTACTCCCAGCCATGGGAGGAGAAGAGTGCTTCGCTGAAGAAACTCCACGATGACTACGAGGCCAAGAAACAGCAGCTGGCAGTGGCCATCAAACGGCTGCAGCTTGTTGATGCTCATGTAAGAGGCACAGGCAGTGACTGGCAACTCTCACTTTTTGTTCATACATGTAGCACACAATGATCATACAAACTTGCAAAGTTATAATAATATTGCATTCTGAGGTCTTGCATCTTTTAAATCCAACTTTTCAGTTAATCAACATGCCCCTTACATCATGCATCATATTATTCAACTCCATATACATTTTATCAACATATGCCCCTTATATCATTCATCACATTTTTCAACTGTGTATAGGTATACATGTTTTATAAGTATGCAATTTTAAGATGAAACACCACAAAAGATAATTACATGGTATATGTGTATCTATTGTGGCGTGTGTTTGTTATTCTGTTGGCTGGACTTGGTGGCCAATACTTTGCAGAAACAACTGACCAAATAAGATACAAAATGCCACAAAGTCACACATGTATCACCAGGTGTGATCAAATAAGTAACCATTGTTCACGTTGTACATGCACACTTTACGAATACACTGTAGTTAAAATGGTAGTTTAACTACAAATTTATATTTTGTCCATTGTGAATACTGGTTAATTAATGCTACATATCTCTTTCTGTGGAATATATTCCATTTCGGCTTAACTATTATTATAATTGACATTGCACCTTCTATATGGTATCATTGCAAAATAAAATGTTGACATTAACTTCATGCAAAAAACCTTTAAAGTTTGGTAATGTGATTTGATTACATTTTAAATAAAATGTGGAACAAGATGTTTATGCTGCAGTCAAAGAGGATAGCAAAAGAGAAGCGTATAATGAACTGGGAGAAGTTATTTGCGAAGTTGACGGTGGCTCGAGGCCACGGCCGGCGATGGAAGTTTCTCATTCACGCCTTCAAGAAAAAAGCAGATGAGGGGTAAGTAAACTATTTTGTATCAATAAAACAGAACATCCCTGGTATAAGCTAAGTTGTCAATATGTTGTCAATTGAGGAAGGGGCATATTAATGCTTCTTTTCCTTTAAAAACATACCAACAGAAAAAACATGTTTTAAACATTTGAGTAATTTTAATAAGTCACTCTATTGTGATGGAGATAAATAACAATTGTTTGTGTAATTGTTGATATTTGTATGGACAGGATTGAGCAGCTGCATGAATACATAGACAGCATGGAACGCATGCACGACTCGGAGTTGGGGGATGATGAAGTGACAGAAGTTGACACACAAATGCAGCATGAACCTAGCCCATCCTTAGACGCACCAACAGATGAAGATAAGGTATGTAGCATGTGACATTAGTTTAATTTGCTAGCTCTTGGGAGGAGAACAGCTTTTATTTTATTTTAGAGAGATGGAGCTACTCTGGGCTAATTAGACCAGCTCATAGATGTCCATTATATCTGCAGAGAGTTAGGTAGATCAAAAAGGACAGTTATACATATTTGGAAATAGATTATCTCATAGTACGATAAAAAAAGGATTTATTTCCCCAAATCAGAATTTTTTTTTTTAAATCACAAAAAATAGGGGGCAGCGACTATGGGTTTTTTGTTTATTATATTAAATTTATTCACTTTACAAACTTCATACATGTGTAATTTAATGAATTTACGACCAGTTGTGACAACTGTTGCACTGAGCATGTTGGGTTACGATAGTACTAATTTAGAAGACAATAGATGAAATGACAGGAAGTTGTTTGTAGGATGAAGATGAGGAATCGAGAGTCGCGGACAGCGAGATGGAATCTGGGAGTAAAGGTGACCTTGTGGGAGACGAATCTACAGCGGTGAGCAACCTTTACAGAGGAGACTATTTCTGTCATTAATACTTTCCATTCATATCTACCATTGTGCTTAATTTGCATTAGGTTATGTAGACCATTGAACAATGAACCTCAATGTTGCAACTAAGGTCACATTGCCCTCTTTAGAAGGTGACCTTAACAGAGAGATTCTAAAGTATTTTTAAACTACAAATGTCCACCATGCACTGTAAATCTACTATCTGTTCTCACTCAACCGTATTTTCAGAAAAAATTGACCAGAATTCTAGTTGACATTTATTCCAAAACAAATAAACTGGTCGAGATAACACAAAACATATTTACAACTAACTTTTGGCCAGATGAGTTCTTGAAACATTGCCACAAGTATATTCTAAAAATGCCCACATCATAGTCATTAAATCATCCAAGTGAGAATAATTTTGACAAATTGTAAGGAAAACATGAGAACGTATGTTACATGAATCCAAGCGATAATTCTTGTGAGAAGTTATAATGAAAACACCAGAATGTAACTTTAAAAGTTTGATATGTTACGTACATTTCAGAAATCGGAAGAGGTCGTGTCGTCCGAGCCAGATACGAAGGATGCAGACGTTTGGACCCATGAGCCTCAGTATGAACGGTTTCTCCACGTCAGAGTCTTCAAGCCCGAGGGCCTGGACCAGAAGCAGATCTGTTGTAAACTTTCCTATGGCAAACAGCGCCACACCACTCCAATTCTTGACTTTTACCCCGCTGTAAGTTGACAAGATATTGAAAACTTATTTATATTTACGTACTTGCACTTGGTAACTGTAATAACATGTCATTATGGTGGTATTGGAAAAAGCAGAAATTATTGGCTTTGAAAATTGTTTTTGAATGTACCTATAAAAGTGTGATCGTTGATAAATCATTTTAATGTGTAAAATAATTTATTCATTATTATTTTATAGTGTAAAACTATTTTGCTTAAATAACATAATTTCTAAATCTTGCTTCTGATGTATGTTTAATTAATATATATTTTAAAGTACATATTTACTACTTTAAAACGTAATATGTTAACACACTTGTTATTCAGCAAGCTGTAAACATTCAAGTTAAATCCGAAGAACAAACATTGCGGTGTGATTATGTCCCTCTAGGAGGGCGTCGTTGAAAAGGTGGAGGAAGAACCTGTCCCCATAAATTTGGGGGAAAACAAACTGAGAAAAGGAAAAGGAAGAGGACTTATCGGACAGCGAGCAGGTCAGTAAAAGACCCCCTTGACCCACCCACCCCTGAGAAATATCAGCAGAAAAAAAGGGGGCATCTCATAATTTTAGGGCCCACCCCACAATCTCTTATTTTCACCTGTTTTGGGACCAAGTAAATTTTCCACCCATCCTGTTTTTATGACTAACTTTCCATCTCTCTCCTGTTTTTGGAACCATCCTACAGGATTTATTTTGGGTGGGGGCATCTCAATGATCTCATACACTTTTTACAGTCCATCTCCCCATTATTTTTTATGCATCAACCCCCCAATTTGTGAACCAACGCTCCGCATTCTGCCACCCCTTTCTCATTGCAATGTGATCGTAAACTTCAACGATATAATTTCATAAATTTGTGTATGTGGGTCAAATGAATACTTGCAGCAATAGTGACTCACATCAGTAACAAAACTAAATATAAATAATATTGCTATAAATAATATTGTCTCAATATTTGTTTTAACAGGAGTGTAAAAATTAACGGTATGTTGTATCAAAATGATATCATGGTTATTTTATTAAACATGGCGTTTGAGATTTATTTAATTGACATTAATTCATTTGGCATATAAATTACCAATACAATAAAATATTTCATTACGTAGAAATACTTAAGAATGTTTATTATCACGTGTATATGTATATTGCTTGGTTCTTCTACACCTCGTTGTGTGTGTTTTGTTGAAGGAATGCCTCCGTCCCCTCCCGTTGAACAAGAGGAACCAGTGAAGAAATATATCAAGTATATTAGAATTGTCACTTTTAACACTACATTTATGCAGCTGTGATATTTAATTTATTAATATTAACATGCCAGTTTATAATATAATACTATTATATTCATGTTTTATCTATACTTTGTACACCACACACACACACACATATATATATATATATATATATATATATATTGTGTGTGTGTGTGTGTGTGTGTGTGTGTGTATGTGTACCCTCAGATGGTATTAATGTTGCCAGAGAATTGTGCATGATATACTATGTCAATGTTGAAGCATGTTTAAACATCACATACACAACGTATGCACGCACACACGCATGCGCGCACGCACGCACGCATGTATGTATACACACCAACGTCTTGGATTGGCAAGTGAAAAAGAAGCCTAACTTTGACATTTTTTATCTGTATAAACCACATTTCGAAGCTATTTGTTGATTTCATTTTAAAATATTCATTAGCATTTACAAAAGAGAAAATGTTGCGTGATAGTGTTAAAAATTAAAAATATGCTCATAAAATAAAATTTTAGTACATTAGCAATGCACGTTTGGATATGAAAACACCCACAAAACATACATTGGATTTTATAATGTTCTGTTTTCAGTTTCTACAAGTCTTCTTCATCAGATCTATGATCGATGAGAAGTGTAAATCCATTTTGAATACAAATTACAATCCATTTTTAAATGTACAACCCAAACATTTACATTTCAGTGAAACCTGATTTGTTTGCATTTATGAACGTGTTCATGGTCAACTTCATTTCTGTTTGCATTTTTAATAACTACAAATATACCTGTAAACAAACATTGTTAACGCAATGATATGACCAACATGGATAATGCATACATACGTGTTATTGTAAAAAATATTTTCAGATTTACTGAGTGTGTCTTTGAAGTTCCGGAGGAACCAGCAGAAGGTATCTGGGACCCGCACCGGAAGAAAAATCTCACAGATGACCAACTTAGGATCTCTGTCAACCACGGCAACAAGGAAGCTCTGGTAGCCATGGCAACAATAGACATGACCGACCTGACAATTTTAGTATGTAAACATATTTGCTTTTTAAATATACTAATTGCCAGGAGTTATTAATTGTGATGTGTGTTATTTGTAAATTATTGATTTTGTATAATTGTGTAGTAAGTGTTGTTATGTGCCACTGAGATTGATCTTGGAGGATATTGGTGCATAAGAAGTCATAATTTTGTTATTATTAGTCATAATGATATGTTGAAAAGTTTTCAGAATCTTTGTAAACCAAGGGATATGCTGAATATGGAGCAGTAACTGTGGGGTGTTTATTTGTTGAAATGTGTGTTTATTGCTGTGGGCATTCAATTATACCATGTTTTCAATTAGGCATTTTGGAGCCTACACTTTTGTTATCTAATGTCTCTTACCTATCACAGGCAGCCAGACTGTCATATTTCATAAACAATTCTTTGAAGTCGAGTTGTTTCTTGGAACCCTGTGATGAGAACAGTGAAAACTAGTTGTTTTGTTGAAAGTATGACTAATTCAGTGAACATGCATGAAGCAAAGACAAGATATACATAGGGTAAAGGCAAGGGGTACTTTAGTCAACTACATACATTTACCCTAGATGGCTTGCAGGGATGTCTTTTTCAGCAACTATTCACAATGATTATGGAATATATTAATGAATAAATTCACCAAACAAGATCACAAGTAATGCCAAGCAAACACATTGTATGAGATGTGTTGCTTTTGTAGGTTACAGTAACAACAAGTTATAAATACAGTGATTTATAATGTGAAAATGTCACTGTTTTGTAATCGCCCACTTAGGATCTCCCATCGTTGCGACTGCTGCCATCTGGTGGTGATGACTGCGAGGCAGTTGACGAGCCGATCGTCACCTTGGAACGACCGGATGGTGAGAACAGTCCCGCAGAAACTGGATTCAAGACACTGGATCAGATTTTGGAGATTGACCCGATGGAATTTCCGCTGTACGCAGTCGACACGGGCATGTTCTCTGACACTGGCCCCATCGGGCAGCTGCCTATGGTGATCTTCTGGGGAAAGCGGCCGATACCTCGCGCATATCACAGGACGACAGGTGTGCATGGCTAACAGGAGGATTGCTTTAAAGTGCCTAGGTTTTGTTTTTTTCATTTTATATCATCTTCTTATGAGTACAACATGCATGTTGAAGGTTTACTGCCAATTTGTGTTTAGTTACTTTATTAAGTTCGGAACTGTTTTCACCTGCTACACTTTCAAATGGTAACCAAATCATCCAGTTTAAAACAAATTGGCACACAAGAAATCACTATTATTAATATGAAAACAAATTATATCATGTTACAATCAGGCATTCATTAAAAATAGATTGTTGTAATTAATAATCATATTGGATTCATCAAATGAAATTTTGTGGGACAAAAAAAACAAGGAACAGTTAATTGAAACTGTGGAATTTTTTCTAAATCGTCATTTACCGGGAAAATTTTGTTTTTATGTATTTTTAGTGCATTTTATACCCCTATTTCCTCTTAAATATTTCACAAAATTCACAAAAATGGGCTTGTTTCATGTTCTGTACATGACTATGGAGAGATTTTTTAAATACATGTATGCAATATTTTCTAATTTTTTTCTAGTTTTACACCTTAAAATGTTTATAGTGCAAGGATGTATTTGCCAGCATGTTTGATTTATAGAAAGTACGTCTGTGAGGGACATAGTCCTGGATATGACAGGCTTTGATCTCCATCTCATCACGAAGGAAGAGTTACACAAAGAAATGGTCGAACGGTACGTTTCACCAATGACAATCACACCGGCGCCCTCTACAGTCACACCAGAGCCGGAACCAACACCTGAACCGAAGGTAATAATATCAATCGTGTACTTGTTGACTGATTCCAAGAGAAGTCCAAATGGTGTTTCATTGAACAGGGAGGAAGGAATCTTTCTTAGTTCTGAGGACTATAGAAATCATGCTTTATAAGAACGTGCTTCCAATTGTATACTGAATTAAATTTAAATTGGCTACTGTTACATACCGTACTCTTTCTACATAACAACCGACATTCTTAGTTAATCTGCTACATTTCTCTGATATCTCTAGGACCCTTAGATCATCCATTTCTAAACAACTTTTTGTTCCTAAAACTTAACTGAATATTGGCAAAATTTTCTCTGTGGCTGCACCAACAATTTGGAATTAACTCCTTATTGCAATAAAATCTTTGGAAACTATAGACACTTTTCATAAAAAATATAAAACATATTTGTTTGACATTGCTTTTCGACCACAGAATTTTTGCGGTTCCATGCTCCAATGACAACTTTTGCCTGTGCCCATGTATGATTAGCTAAATGATTTAATTTGTTGTGCTTCTGAGCTTGAATATTTTAAAGGATTTAGGCACTATAGAAGTTTTACAATTATTATTTATTATTATAAGGCACACCCACATCAGATTATACATGCTTATTTTTATGATTCACAAGTGATGCACCCTTTGTAAATGTGTCGCTTGGTATAATAACTTGTGTGGGAACTTAATTTGTAATTGCTTCTGCTCTGTAAATGTGCTTGTTTGGTTTCTACCAGGAAGAAACAGTTCTGAAGACAGAATATGACAGAATGGTAGCAGAACACCAAGACAAGATTAAAGAATTAGAGTTTGCATATGAGTAAGTTATTGCGACGATATCAATTTATGGGAAATAATAAATATGAAGAGATATTTCAAGCTGTAGACAATTATATCCATAAATAAGGTTCTACACTGTAATTGAAGAACACAAATATCTTGTATTTTAGCATATGCAGTACCCCAACATATGATGGTAATACAAAATTTGAATCATAATACTTTATTTTATGCTCCTCATACCGAGATTAGTATACAAAACCACCAAAATATTTTCAACAAATCAACTGTTGTAATGCTTTTATTTGAATATATTTTATTTATTATATCTTAGACTACCGGTACTGTAAAATTACATAGAACACAGTTTCACAATAAAATGTTATATTTCTAGTGCCACAGTCACAATGACATTGTGATTGTGGCACTAGAAATATAACACTTTATAGTTGTTGTCCGTGTGTTTATATTACACCCAACCGCATTTGCCAGGTCTCGTGGAAGAACTCATTATGTTGGCACTAGAAATATAACACTTTATAGTTGTTGTCCGTGTGTTTATATTACCCCCCCGCATTTGCCAGGTCTCGGCTGGAAGAACTCGCTGAAACACTGGAAGAGATGCAAAGTGCCCCGTCTGAACTACCTCGACCTCTCATGACCCGTTCGACCTTGACCTCACCTTCACTGGCCATGAGGATGACCCCAGAGAAAATGTTCATGCAGTCACCCCACATGCAGACTCCCCCCATCATTTTCGAGACTCAGCCACCCCCGCAGCCACCCCCTATGAAAAAACCTGTGTAAATATGTTTTCTCATTCACTCTACCTTAGGGTGATACTGTTCAAAAATTTGTTTAAAAAAAACTACAGTCGTTATTATTTTCACAGCTTTAAATTGTTATGTTCTGTTTAAAAAGTGTGGATCTAAATTTACAGAAATTGTCATTGTTACAATAAGTTTTTTATTTGTAATATAATTGTACATTATATATGATCATAATTTTATGCAGTGTGATAACTAAATGTTATATGGTGTATGGGGCCTGGAAACAATCAACTGCACCCATGCTTCTAAATCTAAATTATCTTCTGCCAAAAATACTGGTTCTTTAAATGCAGTGAACATTTTATTTCAGCCAATAACAAGTTATTTTATATATGACTTTTTTATCCAACCCAAGTATAAATTACAGGGTCCACTCACAGCTAGATAACTTGATTAGGATTCAGTAACTAATTTAAACAGTTATATTTATCTTATACAAAAGAAGGCAATCTCTAGTAAAATAAGTGTTTGAATTACAAATATTAAAATATACAAACAGTCAGTTTAAAATCATTAAGTTATTTTTAACCATGTGCATGATATCAGTCTACAACCAGGGGATAAATTATAATGAATATAATAAAATATAATGTTTGTCATGTGACTTTGTCATGTGACTATTCAGGGTGAAGCGACCAAAGCCAGCCGTGAAGTCCGAGCAACCAATATTGCGAGAGATGCCGCAAGACATCATGACACAACAGGTATGGAGGCTGCAGATTACCTTATCTCCTGTCTGATGTTTTTAAATTGATACTTTTATATTATCCAAATAAATATTTGATCATGAAATAAAAGTTATATACTACTACCTGTACAAAGTAGTCAAACAAATTATTTAATGATTGAATATTTATTTGGTTAGTAATAAAAATTGTTATTATTGCATATGTTTTACAATCTGTATATTCATTGTGGATGGGTTTGCCCCAACATGCTTTAAAAAAATTAATTACCACATCTTTGATCCAGATATTTACTTGTTGCCAACAAGTTTTTGTTTGTTTATTTTCTAGGTGTGTGTGCAAAAGTTCATATGCTTACATGTCAGAATGCACAATTGAACTTTATTTTGTCGCATATGGGCTAAATAATACTTAATTTTTTAGAAATGTACAATAAATATGGAGTTTCATGTTGTAGTTCCTGCAGAAACTGAAGAAGTATGAAGAAGAGGCTCTACAGCGGAAACAGGAACTTGCTGAGAAGACCTACAAGGAAGTCAGTGAGATGATTGAAAAGAAACTCGCTGGCGAATTCAAGTTGTGTTCGGGACTCGAAGACGACATGTGTGACGTAGTGAAAGGTGACACAAACGCAAGCCATGCAAAACACTCGTGCTCACGTATTTTATTTTGTTGAAATGACACTGTGTCACAACCATGCTCTTGGAATTGCTCTTGGAGTTGCTCTTGGGGTTGCTCTTGGAGTCGCTCTTGGAGTCACTCTTGGAGTCGCTCTTGGGGTCACTCTTGTGGTCGCTCTTGTGGTCGCTCTTGGGGTCGCTCTTGGAGTCGCTCTTGGAGTCGCTCTTGGAGTCGCTCTTGGAGTCTCTTGGGGTCGCTCTTGGAGTCGCTCTTGGAGTCGCTCTTGGAGTCGCTCTTGGAGTCGCTCTTGGAGTCGCTCTTGGAGTCGCTCTTGGAGTCGCTCTTGGAGTTGCTCCAATGATGTTATTTTCAAGACTACTACAATTCTCACTTTTGAATGTCCTCATGCAGTGTCCGTTACAGGCCTCGAAGATATTGGACCTAATTCAAGGCCATGCAATCCTTGAATTTTACATTTTACAAAGTAATCTTAAAAAGTCTTGAATTTTATTGTGGTAAATTAAAATAATTTGTGGCTCTTCTGTACATTGTAACAAGTAAAAGCCGAGGATGAGTTGGAGGGAGTGGCAAGTCTTAGCACTGCACACATGTACTTCGTTATTGGCGGCTTGGCGCTGGGAAAACCAACCTATAAATGACTACCTAGGGTAGCGTGCTCCCTGAAATTAAGTTTGTACGCAAATTATTGTGAAGAAAATTACCTATGTTGTTACTATTGAATTTATTTATTATTAATAACATACACAAATGAGCTAACATGTTATTGTGACTATGAACAAAAGTTAAATTTCATGCAATGTTTCTTAAATGAGCCTAATGAGGTGACTAAAAATTTGAATTGTAGCCTTGAGTACAAGGAATAAAAATGATATAAAACTAGCAGTTACTGTCTGTGTACTGTACAAGTTGTTGTTGACAGATGTCAGTCTACCAGCCGTCTTCATGCCGACTCGGGGAACTAACGTCAACATCTACAACCCCAGGGCACATGACTACTTCCATGCCATGGGTGAGTGGCCTGACTTGAGTGGCCCAGTGTGAGTGGCCCGGTGTGATTGGCCTGGTGTGAGTGGCCGAGTGAGAGTGGCCTGGTGTGAGTGGCCTGGTGTAAATAACCCAGTGAATGTAGCCTGGTGTGAGTGGCCCAGTGACAGTGGCCTGGTGTAAGTGGCCCAGTGAGAGTGGCCTGGTGTAAGTGGCCCAGTGAGAGTGGCCTGGTGTGAGTGGCCCGTGAGAGTGGCCTGTGAGTGGCCGTTAGAGTGGCCTGGTGTGAGTGGTCTGATGTAAGTGGCCCAGTGAGAGTGGCCTGGAGTAAATGGCCCAGTGAGAGTGGCCGAGTGAGAGTGGTCTGATGTAAGTGGCCCAGTGAAAGTGGCCCAGTGAGAGTGGTCTGATGTAAGTGGCCCAGTGAGAGTGGCCTGGAGTAAGTGGCCCAAAGTGGCCCAGTGAGTGGCTAGAAATGGCCGTAGTGGTCTGATGTAATGCCCATGAGATGGCCTGGAGTAAGTGCCCAGTTAGAGTGGCCTGGTGTAGAGTGGCCCTGTGAGAGTGGCCTGGGTAAGTGGCCCTAGATGCCCAGGAGAGTGGCTGATGTCAGTGGCCCAGTGAGTGGCCTGTTAGTGGCCCGGTGTGAGTGGCCCAGTTAGTGAGGTGGCCTGGTGTGAGTGGGTCTGAGTGTGAGTGGCCCAGTGAGAGTGGCCTGGTGTAAATGGCCCAGTGAGAGTGGCCCAGTGAGAGTGGTCTGATGTAAGTGGCCCAGTGAGAGTGGCCTGGAGTAAGTGGCCCAGTGAGAGTGGCCCAGTGGAGTGGCCTGGTGTAAGCCTGATGTAGGTGAGTGGCCCAGTGGCAGTGGCCTGGTGTAAGTGGCCCAGTGAGAGTGGCCTGGTGTAAGTGGCCCAGTGAGAGTGGCCTGGTGTGAGTGGCCCAGTGAGAGTGGCCTGGTGTAGTGGCCCAGTGAGAGTGGCCTGGTGTGAGTGGCCCAGTGAGAGTGGCCTGTGTGAGTGGCCCAGTGAGAGTGGCCTGGTGTGAGTGGCCCAGTGAGAGTGGCCCTGTGAGTGGTCTGATGTAAGTGGCCCAGTGAGAGTGGCCTGGTGTAAGTGGCCCAGTGAGAGTGGCCCAGTGAGAGTGGCCCGATGTGAGTGGCCCAGTGAGAGTGGCCTGGTGTAAGTGGCCCAGTGAGAGTGGCCCAGTGGGAGTGGTCTGATGTAAGTGGCCCAGTGAGAGTGGTCTGGTGTAAGTGGCCCAGTGAGAGTGGCCCAGTGTGAGTGGCCCAGTGTGAGTGGCCCAGTGAGAGTGGTCTGGTGTAAGTGGCCCAGTGAGAGTGGTCTGGTGTGAGTGGCCCAGTGATAGTGGTCTGGTGTGAGTGGCCCAGTGAGAGTGGCCTGGTGTGAGTGGCCCAGTGAGAGTGGCCCGGTGTGAGTGGCCTAGTGTGAGTGGCCCAGTGGGGTGACCCAGTGTGAATGGCCCAGTGAGAGGCCTGGTGTGAGTGGCCTAGTGTGAGTGGCCCAGTGGGGTGACCCAATGTGAATGGCCGAGTGAGAGGCCTGGTGTGAGTGGCTGATGTAAGTGGCCCAGTGATAGTGGTCTGGTGTAAGTGGCCCAGTGATAGTGGTCTGGTGTGAGTGGCCCAGTGAGAGTGGCCCAGTGAGAGTGGTCTGATATAAGTGGCCCAGTGATAGTGGTCTGGTGTGAGTGGCCCAGTGATAGTGGTCTGGTGTGAGTGGCCCAGTGAGAGTGGCCCAGTGTGAATGGCCCAGTGAGAGTGGACCGGTGTGAGTGGCCTAGTGTGAGTGGCCCAGTGGGGTGACCCAGTGTGAATGGCCCAGTGAGAGGCCTGGTGTGAGTGGTCTGGTGTGAGTTGCCCAATATGTGGCCCGGCATGATACAGTCCTTTGGTCTAAGGTGATGAGTTTAAAGGAAAAACATTATTGACTGTGAGTTTGAGACCCAGCTCATTGTGATGATGTGATGTTTGCTAGAACGTGTGTGTGTGGATGTGTGGTGACATGTATGTGCAGTTGTGTCACAACGCTTGTGTGTGCGTGCATGCGTGCATGTATGTGTTTAGTGTCTATGTGTGCATGCTTTTATATGGTATGTGCATGTATGCATGCATACAAACACACGTAATATAGACTTGTTTATATATATATATATATATATATATATATATATATATTTGTATATACATATATTATGTTTGTATATTACAGGAGCAGGAACCATGAGATTGACTCAGCCTCCATCAATGATTGAATTACCTCCGTTGCCAAAAAATGTATCCTTTCACAATATTTATATGTCACTGATTACAAACCGTCAATGCTGATAAACGTTACGACTCTATTTTAATCAGTGACGAACATTATTCCTAAATTGTAGGTATTATTTTGAGACAAGCGAAAAATTTGTTCTACTGCAATAACAAAATTATTGCACACTAATTAATTTGATTCAAAGTTTCATGTCGCCAAGGAAGAATGTCTAACATAAAATTAATGTGTTTCAGTGTTATCATAAATATCTTTAAGATCAGTCCTTAAAGTGAAAATGTGAGGGAAAGTCCTCAAATGTGTAAAGACATTTACCTCAAAGTTTGGGCTTGGGGAGGCTTCTAAACATATATGGGAGGTTGGCTTTAAAAACAGGTGGATATAGTATGTTACATAGGTGGGAGGTAGTAGAGATGTGAATTTGGGTCCAAGATTACATATAATGGGAGGCTGTCTCCAAAACAGGTGATAAAGTTGTGGTTTGGCCCCAAAAGAAATAGGAGATGGGATATTGGCTCTAAACAGAAAGAAGCAGGGTGAGCCCCAAAACAGACAGGCCCACAAACAGATGGGATGTGATGAACTGTTTCATGTGAACCTTCTTCTGTGTATGTCTTTAATGAATCTCACAGAAACTGCCGGTATTGAACCTGTTTGACCTCAGTAGAAACTTCCACAAGGGGGGCACGGACTGGCTGCTGGAGCGCTACCTCGCGTCGCAAACACCCCAATTTGGTACCGAGTCACTCCCCAAAACCCCGGGCCCGACACAGAACCCGCGAGGCAGAGGGGGAGGGCCAGAGGAGGAGATGTTTCAGACACGTGAACCGTCCGAGTTTGGTCCGGTTTCGCAACGCAGGGAGGCCGTGATGGAGTGAGAATGTCACTGGACAGTGGTCAGTGAAGAGGACAGTCAGAAATAGCAAAGCTCATGGCAGGATATTTCCACACATGGGATCTCATGGCAGATCTCCCCCACATGGGAACTTGTGGTGGGAGATATTCCACATGGGATCTCATGGCGGGATATCTCCCCCACATGGGATCTCATGGCAGGAGATCTTCCCCATATGGGATCTCATGGCAGGGGAGATCTCCCCCACATGGGATCTCATGGCAGGAGATCTTCCCCACATGGGAACTTGTGGTGGGAGATCTCCCCCACATGGGATCTCATGGTGGGAGATCTCCCTCATATGGGATCTCATGATGGGAGATCTCCCCCACTAGGGGAAGGGGGGGTTTAATGGGGAAAGCTTCTTGGGTTTGTGGGAGATGTTCTCCCCCCTAAATTTAAAAAACTTCGTTTTCTGGCCAAAAAGGGCCAAAAAAACATTACCAAGTGAAACAATTTATAGTTGTATAACATACGTCCATGACTTGTTAATTTATAATAGTAAAACCTGCCATAACGACCACGTGTCCATAACTGTAACCTGTGTATAACGATCACTTTTGAAAGTCATGAATGTCTTCCTATTGATGAGGATTCAGCTGTGAAATGTCAACTCGCCTATAATAGTAATATATAATACCATTGTAACTGTTATGGATATGTTTTACCTTCATACAAATAATATAAAACTTGTATGTATAAATAAACTTCAGGAAACAACCCGAGAGAAAGCAGGAGTAAAATTATAACATCAGATATAACAAACACAGGAGTTTTGTTTCTAAACATGACATGACATGAACAAAGTACTTGGAAGAATGAGAAAAATAAAAACAAACGTGGGGCGGGGAAATTGGACTTTGGGGTTGACAAATGTTAGGTTATTGATATTTATTGTGTAAATATGAACCATGATATATTATCATTAATAAATGTAATTTAAAGTTGTTATTTAACATATCTGCATCATGTTTTGTACTTGGCACCTGTGCTGTGGGTTTTGAATAAATATTGCTCAAAATGTGTGCAAGTGCATTGTTAAGTGGATGCCACTCGTATTGAAGTGTTGCATGCTGAGAATTTTAATAAACTACTGAAGATATGTGCATGTATACTGTGTGCATTGTTATGTATTCATTTCAGGCGTTGAAATAAAAAATTACCCATTCGCATTTAGAATATTAGTAATCCCCATGAAAAATCACTACCCTATGCAACCTTTTTATGCAAATTCGTACTGTTGATTTGCATAAAATGAACAAATAAAGATCGTAAATGATGTATGTTTGCCTAACTCAAAGTGCTGGCATTATACTGTACAAAATGAGTGAAAAATCGTTACTCGCGCAATGGACTAATGCAGGCCAAAAGTTACTCAACACCAGGAAATTCGACTTGCCTCGGGCGAGCGTTGAGTTCAATCCAGGATATTTCACCAGTCACATAAACTTCACACGTGTGCACGTGCGTGTGCCTGACATCAACGTCAACCACCAATCAGAATTGTGCTTACATCATAATTTAATTTTGTTAAGAACATAATGGCTGACAATGCAGAACTAATTTGATTCATTTATTTTGAAATGAAGTATGTTAAACATTAAGGATGAGGCTGAATGGGCCTACAATATGAACTGGGGAGAACATGAAGCCTGTTTGAATGCCAGCACATGTATACTATTACTGTTGGGTTAGCGTTTAATATTTTGGTTCTAGGAACAGCATTCATCTCAACTGTTTCATGGCAAGTAATTCTATGTCATCATAAAAATGCAACAACAAATCGTATACAAATTATAATTTATTTTAAAAAGTTACATGTTGTTTCACCAACAAATCTACTGGCTATTGACATTCAACCTACAGCTAGTTACATCTAGACATAAATACATTTCATCGTGTAAAACGAATATCTCAAGTTCTGTGAAAATCAATATACAATAAACTACAGTAGTTCTTATAAAATAAATACTGTCAAAATTACATCAATAATGTCACAAGTTCATTTACAGTGGACACACACATACAAGGTCCAGGGGGCCTGGAGAATAAAACACCCGAAAAAATCTGGTTAAAATACTCATCAACATGACCCCACCGGACGCTTGTTGCAAAGGTCAAACCATGGTCACCAATCATAATTTAAATGGATGACAAATGCAGCGTTGATGCCGTTGTAAAAACATCTTTCAAAAGACCTCACGGAAACAGTTAAAACCATTATCCACTAATTCCACTGCTAACAAATTACAACTCACCAGATACAGTGAATCTGTACCACGGTCGTTACATCATACAAACAGCTTACGAGGACAAAAACCTTCGAGGAACGTCTTCATGAATATGCATGAGGAGACATGCGCCCGAGATTCTTGAGTAAACAAAAAGGAGTATCCCTGATCAATTTCAGAGATCAAACTGATCGCTTCGAGCATCAGTTGCTAGGATACGACGCAGTAGAACACAGGAACATGAAGACGTCGTCTCCATGTGAGCGTGACAACAGCATTATCGCTACAATGACTTTGGTCAGAAATGAGCCGGCTGAAAGACGCAAAACGCACGTCTTGCGTTGGTCCCGATTTAGATCCGGACTTTTGAGGTAAACGCCAAAGAATGTCTGTTGTCCAGTCAACGCTTGACCACGGGTCTATTTGGACGACTATCTGATACTCAAGTCTTGTCGAAATACATGTGCACAACAATCTATGTCACTGACTCCGTTTGATCTACACAGCAACAAAACTAAACATACGGGACTTGTGTTGAGTGTCCCTTTTGTCACACTAATAAACACGGGCAGACAGGAAGCTGACCAGGTCAACATAAGTTATATTTACAGTCAGGCAATGACAGCAAGACAAAATTCATCTTCATAAAACTCAACTAACAACTATTTGAGATAACTAAATGTAACCAGAACCAGGGCGGAGCATTAAACAGAGGTGGCGCTATAATGACAGATCATACAGCAGTTTAGAATTAGTAGTACAACTGTACTGTCATGTTTCTTCGATTGCAAAGGAACCAAACATGTCAACAGACTACATTTCGGTCACACGCATTTTCGCAAAACAACACAAGACCACATTTTGTCGACATGAGCAACAGCAGCACTATTGTCGAACAGCTGCCAAAATAAACGGATAATCGACACTTTACAAATTCTAGCATTTCTAAATGGTTAGCATGCCTTCCGAACTCTACATCAGATCACAATTTGGTGCGATGACAAATCTAACCACTCTGATATCATCCTGTAGGGTCTATCATTGGAGATTGACCTGTAGCCTCAACATGGAGTTGACCTCTAGCCTCATTCTGGAATTGACCCCTGACCTAATTATTGTGCTGACTTCTAATATCACAACAACAGAACTTGTGATATGAAGGAAATGGGTGCCTGGGTTGTAGAGGTGCAGACACACCAAAGTTGTTTACAGCAAACAATTGGCACAACCGGGTGTTGTTGACATGTTGGTAGCATCTCCCACCACTATGACAGTGTTGTCACACCTCCCTGGGGAAGCAGTGACCAGCTGGGTGACAGTAAAGTTGGGATACTGTGAAGGGCATATTTAGTGTGCATGTTGGTCACCAGGTGGTAGCACTTGACACTTCACAGCTTGTGGATATTTGCCGTACAACAAAGGTCACTGGTTAACCACGGGCAGAGAAAGATGGAGAACTGGCAGCTTTATGGACATAATGCTATTATTTTGCATATTTCCTTACTCCAACTGTTGGCTTACATTGCTAAACAATCACAAGTTTGTTTTTGGTAATTAAAAAATAAACCCGGTTTATTTGCTACACTCAGCAAACCACCTCCATTACCCAGGCTGTTTGATGAAACAATAGAATACATGTTCGACTGCTTGAGTATTGCACGTTCTTGTATCTACGTTACCCTCTCCACTGTTGTGTAATCCAGGTGATCCCGCGATCAAAGGTCATAGTTCAAAGGTCACCGCTGAGCAGTAAATGTCCACTGCTGTCTACTAAAGAGTAATCGCGCGATGGCGGCAAGCAGCCCTTGCACTGAATGAGCAGACTGAATAAGTCAGTATTACACGTATATAAACCCTACCTACCTACACGTGTATAAAAACTGTACATTGACAATGCTGCTTAAATATTCAGTGCAGATGAAAGACTGGCTGGATGTACTGCTTTCTCCAGACATCCAACGCTGCCACAGACAAAATATTGCCAGTGGTTATTTCGCACTGAAAACAACTAGTCTGCCAAAATGACCACTCTATTGACGACGGGAAAAACGTCCACGCCATCACCTGAGTAAAATCACATGACCTGCCAGTGGAGTAACTCATTTGCATATAACCTTTGTTCGATATATCGATGCTGCCATTTGGTCATACTCAAGTAGAAATTGCTCGTCAGAACAACGGCAGCGTTGTGAAAGCTACCGTTATACTACTGCAATGTTTTCGCATGAACACACAGAGGTTTGTTTGCCAGAGAAACAAGACCAGAATCCAAGTGAATAACAGTCCAAGGATCAAGTCATGCATTCAGACGAGGATCTGAATGGGCTTCTCAATATTCTCAAGACTACAAGGGGATAATGGTGATTATGTATGCTGTGCATTCAGAGGATGGGTGGTCAATCCTAATGTGTACCTTGCACACGGGGGTAGATATGATGTATACCTTGTGCAGGGGTCAGATGTGAAGTACAGGGGGGAAAACAAGTCATTTTTCTATAGTCTGTAGATGATCTTAAATGTGGTAAAACTACACAGAATGCATCCTACCAAACCAGACATGACTGACAGAGGGTCGTGTGTCACTTGGCGTCTCTCAGGACAATCAGTTGATCACAAAATTAATAAGATCCCAATGTGACTCATGGGTCCAACAGATGACAATATCAACCAGGAAGGGACACTGTCAACTCATGTGCAGTGTCACCGTAAACAAGTTTAAATAACATAACTAAACAGGGGAGTACACTACAGAATTACCACCAAACAGTCGCGGTTTGTGCCTTGAACCAGAGCGATATTACAAGATCCAATACAAAGAATCAGAATGCTAAGGATATCGCAAAAACTCACACAAGAAATGACGGAATTCCACATACGATGCATTTAAAGGAGAGGGGAAAATGACAATACTGGAATTACTGGGATATCGAAAAACTGATTTCACAGCTGTCACCAGTAAAACGGATGGGGAATGATGTTGTCACCTTCATGGATGGCCTAGATCCAGGAATGGATCCAATTATGAAAACTGAGACGACTGTTACAGCACCACAGAAAACAAAGTCGATGACAACTGTATCTGACATAAACTACAATCAAAATTTTGAGTATATAAATTTGATTTGAAGTATTATCACTGTGCCGATATTGTTGGAATGAGTTTGAACTATTAATGTTTGATTGACAATGGATGTTGTATACAGAAAGAAACTGGGTAAATTTACACTGAGCAAATATAAATAACTATTGTGTGATTGTAACAGACTACGTAGGTAGATCAATGTAATAGGTACACATATTACGTGAGCAATCAAGATTACATTTGATTGCAGCCATAATAAACCCACCCCTGGTTTGGAGCGACTGTGTCAGTGCGAGTGAATGTTTTTATAAAAAGAAAACATTTTACTATAAGAATAACCAGAGTAGTTTGTGCTGTATGCCTGTACCCCTGTGTACAATAGTGCACAATAGTGTACAATGAACAAATGAAGGCACACACGATGTATTGCCTATAAGTTTACCTAACTCACCAAGTGAAGCAACAGTTGGTGCTCCGTACGAACCGGGTACACCGCCTGCTTTCTGATATGACTCGGTATGTCAAATGTAAACCGACAGTACGAAAATATTGCAAACACTGGTCGCAGATACAACGACGTGAACATCGCTGTACTGTAAAATAATTATCCTAACATTAACCGATGACCGCTCAACAGAGAGCGCCTAAACGTCATCCGCGATGTTGCTCTGTGTCGATTACATAGATTTGGAAATGCTGCCTATACGTTTGAGTGAAAGACCTCGTTTAAATATGCAAATAAGCATATTAGATTTGCATCTCGTGTTCGGCGGATTCCACCGACGCCGCTCGAGAAAATACACTTTTGGAAAGCAAACAGCCCGCTAATGTCTACGTCATGGCGCAGAAACAACCGAATCGATGATTCGTCTAGAAAACAACCACGTTACTCTGCACTACCATCATAGACCTAACGTTCACATACACGTGTGTACACCTGCAAATATGAACAAATATGTACACTGAATGACTCCAGTGCGTAAACAATGGCATTAGGAAAACACAAGCGGCAAAACAGACAGTTCAACACACGCAGCCTTGCAGTAAAACCATTTACCACGGCCATGCCCAACCGTTCAGTCAGGCAAGCAGAGCCGTGTTTAGTGAAACAAGCCATTTCCGGGAGCACCAGTTCCCGTCCCGACTGGTTGAACTGGATCTGGGATGAACAAGCACAGCCCTGAGGTGTGGAAACTCCAAAGTTTCATATAAAACGTTCCAGTTCTGTATTGCTACTGTTGTGTTCTCGTCATCCGAGTCTGTGTGCCCATCTGGCAATCGAACTATGATGGTGCTGCCTCTGGTGGTCAACTATTCAGAGAATGTGCTCATCCTGCTAATTACACTGTTTTTTGCGATGACAGTTTTGTAACCAACGTTGGTCTGACACAGCAAGTCCTCAACTAAACAGAGACAGAAATCTTTAGCGTTTCTGTCGTCGGGTGACTGTCAGTACGTATCCTAATTGCGTCGATACATTCTAATTCACACTTGTGTCGTTTCACGTGCAGAGTTTCACTCGGCTTCATAAATACACAGTCTCCTGTCACTGTCTTCATACAACACAGAGTAGCAAGATGAAGTACACATTTTCTGCTGTATCCATCATCTTCCATAACCAAAAGAGAATTCCCCGCGCAAATGTCGTTTGAACATGACTACAATCAACAGCTAAATGGTGATACCAGTGGTTCATCTGCATGCCATGAATCGAACATCCCAACGCGTAGGATACAAATGGTGGACGACATTCAGTTCCGGTCAATGCCAGCAGGTGGCACTGTACCATCGAGTCCGATCTGAGAGAGCTGCAAAATGTCGTCACATGACTAGGGAGGCGACGGTAGAACTGCGAACATGCAGCGAAGTCACGACAACAGAACGTTGTGGTGCGCCACCTGGTGTTCACTTGCGGCGATGCTTGCGGTAGCGATGCGTCGAATAGAAGGACGGGTGTAGTGTGAGCATGCTCTGTTGAGGTAAGTCGGTCAGTGGAATGATACGTTTGTGCTGCGTCTCGACAGTCCGTTCTGTCACCCAGCTGTCGGGCAGTCTGAAAAACAGGGTGAAGGTCGTGTGAGGTCAAGGTCAACAAGTAAAAGAAGTACAACAAGTAGTCTATTCTATGACAAAAGTTCCAATTTGTTGTGTTTGAAAGTTCCTTGTCCACCTGACTTCTGCTTCGGGTGGCATTCTTACGAAATCTGGTTAAATTTATTCTAGTCAAAATCATTCTTTCTTAAATATACTGTCACTCTATCAGGTATTATATTGATTATATTATGAGAAGAATTGACAGCTCACACTTTACTGCATTCAGATGCTGTCAACCCAATACTGACATCACTAAACCTGCACCAGTGTATTGCAATCCAATTAATTTCACCAGTACCGTCTGCTATTTTACACTTTCCGAGAAGGATTCATGCAATATGCATGTTCATAAATGTCTGTGTGGTTATGAATCAATGGAAGCTATCAGTACACAGGGACATGACTTTTTGTGGTAAAACAATCAAAGTCTATGCGCTGGCTGTGATTTCTAAGTTTCACATGGTACGTAAAGAAATCGCTTTAATATAATATAATAAATATAATGAGATGAGAATTCAACGTTTTTAAATAATTGACAATGTACAATTTAGTTAATTTCTTTGATGATGTATCACATTGTTACTGATAAGGTAAGCTGAAGACAAATTACTGGAACTAATTACATGAAATACATCAACCCAGACAATGTGTTGTCTTCTTGTTAGATTCAGTCAGCAAAATTAATAGTTTGTTCCATGATTTACTGAAACTAAACAAAAAATTGTATAATTAAGCTAACATCTCATAATCTAAGTTAGATAGGTTTGAATTTGTGTCCGTGAATTTGTAATGAATATAAAAGTCAAAATGAAGACATAATTTACCTCTGCATTAAAAAGTGATCAGTAAATAAAATGACCCTTGACCTTTGTTCACAATCTGTCATGGGAATGCAGGGAAGAATAAACGGTTTTGCATGGTATATGGGGTAATTCATTTATTTGAACCCCAGCTGTGGGTGGTTTAGGTTCAGACTCCACTCTTTGGTGCTGCTAATATTAGCTGTGGCCTAATTCCAAAGAATGTAGCAGAACGCCTGACATTGGAAGCCTAGAAATAACGAGCACCTACAGTAACATACACATTCCTACTCAGCCAATTTACAGACGTCCTCCTATGTTAGAGGCTTGACAGACTTGTTGGACAGACCATGTTGGCAGAAAATTAAGCTGTATGATGATTTAATTTTTGTATTTTCTTCCACCAATTTCACCATCATAAACATAGTCTGATCTGTTACTAGTGACAATTTGATACAAAGGACCTTTAATTTAATGCATTGATCATAATTATTGCTTCTTTATAGCTTTAGCTGATTGCGAATTAGGTTGATTAACTTTCATATCTGGAACAGGTTCATATGCAATTCATTAATAAAAGCCCTACTTTAGTTGAAACTGTAAAATATTTCCGTTGCTAGATTGAATCAAGTTCCACCATTTATATACCATGTCACAACACAGCCAGCCAGGTAGGATTCAAGAAACGTTTTGAGTTTTCATGAAATTATTTTAAAAGAGAAAAATACAACAGCTTTAAGCAGCTGCTCTGTGATTCTTTTGAAAAATTACATTTAAATGGTATTTACACATTAGGTGTGTGTGTGTGTGTGTGTGTGTGTGTGTGTGTGTGTGTGTGTGTGGCGTGCGTGCGTGCGTGCGTGCGTGCGTGCGTGTGCGTGCGTGCTGTGTGTGTGTGTGGTGTATGCGTGTGCATGTGAGAGAGAGAGAGAGAGAGAGAGAGAGAGAGAGAGAGAGAGAGAGAGAGAGAGAGAGAGAGAGAAAATGACCTTGTGACAGACTTACATGTTTTCGGGGTTCCAGTGAAGTAGGCACCAGCTGTCACCCGTCTTGTCTGTCCGTCTGGCTATCACCTACAACAGCAAGAGGTGACATCTGTCAGCCAACAGAAACTACATGTCTGACAATATTATCTGTCTGTCTGTCTGTCTGTGATCTACTACAGCAAGGGATGACATCAGTATGCCAGCAGCTACTACAGTCAAATTACAGTCAATGCAATGAACTGCATCATAGTTCTACACTATGTCACCACGGACTTATATGCATATAAGTCCGTGATGTCACTAACTCATAGTCACCCCTGCACTGTGACCAGGCCTGTATGCTGAATGAACATGTTACCAGTCCAAAATGCCCAGACAGATTCATGTGTCTGTGCACACAGTCCAGTCAAATGAAGTCATTTTGCTCCTTAAATGTCCATCCATCCACTAATCTTGTTTTATCTGTCTGAAACATATCAGTCCAAAACACAGGTAGTTGTGTCCCTAACTAAACTGTGACCATCTGTATCCTGTAAAAATCCCCACTAGCAGAACCTGTCTCCTATGACCACAACCATCTGTTTCCAGTGACCTTTTATCTCCTAACCACGAGTGTTTGTCAACTGGGACCACCTGCTTTTGGACAACTTTCTAGTGACCAGCTGTAAAAAATCCCTGCTAGCAAAACCTGTCTCATTCGACCGTAACCATCTGTTAATAATTATGTTTCTAGTGACATTTTATCTCCTGATCAGGAGTGCTTGTCACCTATTTCTGGACAACTGCCTACAGTGACCACCTGTCTCTAATGACCACATTTCCTAAGACTGCAACCTTTATTTGCCCAGGTGGTGTAGTAACAGAATCATGAAGGAAATAGTTACTTGTTTGTTTTTACATGAAAGCAAGGCAAACTTATCTATGGTTATATTATTATGTTAAATTACACCAAACAAAAAGTTTGCTTTAATCAATACAATCCAAGCAGTAATAAAAAACATAAGCATACTATAAATGATAAAATGTCTGGCATGATGATAAAAACCTTTAGTTTGACCTCTTTAACTTTGACATTTTTAACATTAGTTTCATCCACTGACAAAGTCAACATATTTTATCTTCATATATAATTAAACAACAACTCTGGGGGGATTCGCACACTTCCTACAAAACAAAAAATACCAGAAAGTGAAATTTCTAATCAATCAGTCTAGCAGTAAAGCCACCACAAACACACTTACAACTTATTATGTGCTTACAACTAACGCGCTTACATTGTATAACCAAGACATATCTTCACACACCACTTCAGTTACACAAGGAGAGATGAGGCTTATTAGCTAAGAAAAATGGCTGCACTTTAGAAAAGGGCGACTCAAAGAGCTAAACTACAACGACTAGTCTGATTTACGAGGACATGGGCTAGCAATCCCACCTGTGGTTTTTTTGGGTGGGGTAGACTGGCCCCTAACAACCACTTGGGTGGTCCTGTGACCAGTTGATTGGAGACACTTGAAATGACGGTTGACAAATAGGACCTCTGTCTCGTCATGCCCACCCAGCCCTGCATTGACTTGGCTGCAAGACTCTAGTCCAACTTTCTTTTATAAAGTGCATCATTCTGTTTCTAAAATTAAAAACAATAACTCCTTTATCACATAATACTTTTGCAAGTATTTGTAGGCACTGGTGGTAAGAGTATAAGTATAAACACTAGAAATAAAGGTGTCAATAAAAAATAAATGAATAAAACAAACATGTATCATTACAGTTACACTACTGCTAAATACTGTTGACACTAGTATTACTAGTGTTTGCTTTCAGAAAAGTACTGCAAATATTCATAAAAAAAACAGAGCTTTGCACTAAGTAGTACTACAAGTACCGCGCCCATCCCAAGACTGCTCACAGCTTCACAAAGCCCGGAGCAATGTACCTTCAAATTCCACATAAGATAAACCTTATGCTTGATGCTAAATCACTGACAGGGGAACACAGGAACGTTTGATGCATGGCCAGAGTTCTTGAATGAGACCCACTTTTTCTAGTTCACCCATGGCCGACCATCAGAAAAAACACAAACAGAGCAACTGGTGCTAAATATAGTACACTCTTTGGGGTTTGTCCGTCGCACCCAGGATCCCACCCAGGGCCAGGGTCCAAGCTAGTGTCAAGGTGAAGGCCAATGGGACAGTCAGATATGACAGTGTCTTTCTGCTTCGGTGACCGTAAAGAGCGATAAATACAGAACGAACTTTAGACGTCATTCAGACCATTGGCAATGATGCCTCGCACAAGAAACGATCAGGTTTGAGGGAAAGACACAATAATGAAAATCACATTTCACACTACAAATGAATGATGGAAGATTTATTTTTATCATATGTTTTGTTGCACAGAAAGGATGTTGTTGAGATCACTCTGAAAGGTTCTCTTGTCTATGCAGCTTGTGTTTGGCTGACAGGCAACAGAACACACCACTACGTATACTATAGAGAAAGACACAGCCATGGTGGGATATGTGTGTAATACCATTTGGCAGTCTAACTGCAATAACATGTCCATAAACATGTCCATAAACAATTCAAATTCACTCAAATAAGTCAATTAAAAACGGGATCACCCATCCGCTGTAATCATGGCAAAAACATTAAAACAAGTGCCTACAATTATGAATATATAAAATATTTTAGCCAAAAAGTCAGACCTAGCCTAAGAAAATGGTAATAGTTTAGTAATGTTACAATATTCACCGTCCGTAAAAATTGTTTGTCATGCTACAACTAGGTACTCCATTATGCAAACATGACAACCCAATAAGAGGGTGTTTTATGAACTTTGCTGCACTTAAAAAATGGCCTATTTGCATGCATGTGCACACTCATAAAAATTTGCACACACATAAAAGTGCACGTGCGCGCACACACGCACGCACGCACGCACCCACCCACCCACCCACCCACTCACCCACCCCACCCACTCACCCACCCACCCACTCACCCACCCACCACCCACCCACACCACACCCACACCCACACACACACACACACACACACACACACACACACACACACACACAAATCTTGGCATGGTCAACTCTCATAATGTGGCAGATGTATACATGTACACATTATTCATCTCATAAAAACACTACCTTTCCATACAACACATCGTAACAAAAGAACGATTTAACATGACCACTTCCGTCCTGTCCCATTCAGGCCCGCCACATTTTCCTGCCTGGAGACCACAATTACAACTGCCACGCTACATTCCAGTTACCAGTGCATAGTTCTCTTTTTTCCACAACTGGGCCCCTTGAGACAAAGGAGGCAGATAACATGTTTGTTGGGTGAATTTTGTCTGCTACATATGCATGTCCTCTCAGAACATGTGCAACCAGTCACGTGAATTCTATATGCATATTTCAGAAATTGCAATATAACTTTGGTAGCCACCTAACTGTATTTCCAACTAGCCTGGGGTAGATGAAACACCCAACATTTTCAAATATTTTATAACAAAACAAAAAAGTGTAAAATAGAGTTTACATTTCTAAATAGCAAAAATATGGGATGGACTTTGCTTTGATAAAGGACACAATATTTATCTCTTAGTTTCAGGACATTCTGTATTTTAAGGTACAGGTGGCCTGGGTGAATTTTAATGGTTCAAATAATTTCTTTCTGTATTTCACAATTACAGAGAAAGACAACGGTCACCGACATGATTGAACAAGTCAGAAGACGGAAGTGGACCTGGGCAGGGCACGTCAGCAGGCTAGGAGACAACTGACGAACATTGCGTATATCCACCTGGAAGCCCTACTAAAGGAAAAGACCTAGAGGAAGACCGGCGAGACAGTGGAGAGATGAACTAGATGACTACTGGAAGGGTACCATCTGGCAGAGGATGGCGCAAGATGGGCAGATGTGGCCTTCGCCAAACCACCGGATATTGATAATGATGATGATTTCACAATTTACGTGTTTTGTTTCTTTTATTGAAATCACTGGCACATTGCCATACTGACAAATCACTTATTAAATCACATCACTATTATGAAGCATACATTTGCTACTGTTTGCCTACAAAAGAATGTTATCTGGAATTCATAGAAAAGCAACTTCATAAACAATTCATGCAAAAGAATTAGTAGCAACTGTACTAGTTAAAATGTCAACATTATTTTTGAAAAGTACCTTAAATTACCAACATATTCTGATGCCTAAGGGACATTATCGAAACATGTTGTTTCTCTTTCTCTCAGCCATAAAAACCCCAACACATTTGTTTGTTTTGCAGTATTAGTGTACTAAGCTCTTGTCTCATGGAAATGACTCATTGACTTCAAGTAGACTCAAAGAGCTGCCAACCCATTAGCGAAATGACCCTTTAGCCCATGAATAAATAACTGTAGAAATTACTTTAATTAACAAATGGCTTTGTCAAGTCCAGCACATAATACCCAGGGTTACGTAATGTTACATGTGACACTGTTACAGCAAATGGATTACACTCTGTAATAGCAGTCTTCAATACAGGACAGTGCATTGCAGGACAGCTGCAAAAATACAACACTGCAGTGTCTCTGCTAATGAAGTCATGACAGTGGTACATTTAGGAGATGGAGGCATGACCCGTTATGGTTCACAGTCATAACAGTCACAATACACCAGATTCTAAGTAAAACAGTGAAGTAATATCACTGTGTTATGAGTTCGATTGAGTACACAATTGTCACAATGTTGTACAGATAGCACAATGTCTAGTCTAGTCTAGTTACTAGTATAAATTGTTAGGTTTGATGAATGCTTCGAGACATAAAACTTCAGCAGAGCGTGTTCTGTCATGTGGCGCCATCTAGTGGTATGGGTCTGGTGTACTTTATTTAGCTGCTTTTTATACTGACACTGACCAATTATGTCTTGAATGCATTGGTCGTTTTGCCACAGAACATGTCAAGTTTTATCAAAATATTAACACGAACAACAACATGGGAAATTGGGTTAGAAATCATCGACAGATTCCACACACATGTGTTTTTATAAAATAAAGAAAGCCTCTGGATTAGGTAAAACATTAACTTTAATACCAACATGGGAACGGAACCTGAGGATAGCCATGTAAGCAAGCTCATGCACATACTGGTCTAGACAGCAGTAACAAACCTGATGTCTAGCCCCAACTAACAGCGCACTAAGAACATATAAATGCCTCCACAATAATACCATATCTCTGTACTGTCAATTACAGAGACCGACTTTACTTGTACTGCCTTACATCAACTGAATCAGACATGTCTTGAAAGATGACCTTCCTGGAAAGGTTAGTCAGGCTGACATCACAGTCCCCCTAGACTGGCCATGTTGGCGACCAGATGCCCCATCCAGTACTTCTACTCTGTGTGTTCATGTGAATGTACACAACTACACACATGCTGTGAGATCCCCACCTGCCTGTAACAAAGAACTCACCCCGCCAGGTGTTTCTAGCTACACAACAAAGTACAGTTACATTTCCTCTCCATTCACTCGCCACACAAAGCCTGGTACACACACAAGAACTTGTCTGCTCGGCCGCCAAGTGTTCTTCATAAAACATCACCAGTGACGATTCTACGCAACTTTTGTAACACTTGGCGATACAGTTTACGTGAATAAAGACATCTGCATCTGGTGACACAAACAATATATAAAACAAAACAATAATCAATAATACGAATGAGAAAATGCATAAAATATTAATATTACTACAACTATAGACTAGTGCAGAGAAGATTCGTCACTCCATAATTCTGACAGGATCAGTCAACTGGGTGCGAATAAAAATTACGTCACTCTATGGATGGGAAGATAGAAAACCTGTTTTTATGCAGTCACTTCAATATCATGCCTAACGATTAAGGCTTGGGTTAATGTTTTTGTCAACTGCAAAGTCATTTTTGACATACTGGCCAAATGTCCAGACACATGAAGCATGACAACAACATAACTGGCAAAAACATTAACTTGCACTAGTTTCTAATTACAACAATAATACACCGTTATAAAAATCTCAATGATACATGTGTAACAAAAACTTGTGTTTACGCAAAACTAGTTTAAGAAAACAGTTGTGCACCAATAAAACATACTACCTCATGAAATAAAATGCAAACAAAGAAAGAAATTTACGACAACTACCCTGGGTATTCAGCATCTGCTGTAGCCCACATCTGGAGGGAAACAGCCACTTCCAGGTGTTCATTAAACCTTATAAGCCTGGCAGGTGCTAGCTGTTATTCTAGTCTCTAACTCGTAAAACCCTGCATCAACCCTCTCAATGCAATCAGTGCACCCCTATCCCCACCTGTCCTATCAGACATATCAGTTTCATCCCCCCTCCATACCACACTTCACCCCCTACCAACCTAGCAATTACTTACAGAAACAGAGCAAAATCCTTTTTATCCAGTCGCGTTTGTACATTAATTTCACTGTTATTGTCTAACCAAACCAGTAATCTGCAGCCAGATGTTCCGGCCAGAACCGCACAAACTGTCACCCGCAGGTGTGGCTTGAAGACTGTGAAATGACAGGCCGTAATTATTTACACCTAACTACATCCTGGCTTTCACCCCCAAACCATGGTACTTTTTTTCTGAAAAGTAACCTGATATTGCTCACAACTGGTAGTACAAAATGAAAAGTTATTTAAACCAGAATCCAATTTTTTCTTCACAAAACATCCACATTTTATAATACTGTTTACAATGTTGCATGTCAAGGTGAAGTAATTATCTTCGGTGTGGCATCTGACTTTTTGCTCATCACAATGTACATTAAGGAAACAGATGAAAATGTGGAAAAAACACAATTATTGTACATCATTTGTTATCTGCTGCATTATAAATGCATTTTTGTGTGCAGTAAAGTGACAAAAGGTTGATAATAAATTGTATATACTAACTAGGACGTAGACCCCCAAGCTGTTTACCCTCCAGGCCAAACAAAACATGACACAGGCTGACACATTCACTTGAATCAGTTATACTTAGCCAGACAATAGACACACTGTTTACATACAAAAAACATTTAAATTCCTTCTTGTAGGCACAAAAACATGACAGACAAAGACTGCCATTGCAAACATGACATTTACAAGTAACTTACGCACACAATCAACTGAGAATGTTCTCTCACACATGTTGCAAAATCCGCTACGATAACATTTTTTATTTCAGAAAAGATTTGGTAATTCACTTCCTAATCACAGACTAGCAACAACTGAAGGTGAAACTCGGTCTAAGCCGCTTGAAGGGACACCCAGTGCAACATTGAGCAAATCCTGAGTTGTCAATTCCCGCGTACAATCAATGTGCTGATGCCAATCGCTGTGAAATCTTTAATGTAATCTCTGGCTGTCAATAAACATATCAGCCTAAGGACAAAATAGTGGTATTGGCAAAAATAGCTTCACGAGCAATAAATAGCTGTACCGGTTGTGCCAACTGAAGCTGTCAATCTGCTGCACCAGACAATGACGGGAAGAAACTAATGGTTAATCAGTTTATATACATGTGTATAGCATGGTGACAACTCCTTAGCATCACACAAACTCTATCGTGTGTTTTGTTGAATGTGTTTTTCCAACACAATGTTGGTTTCTCTTATAAACTCTCAATGCAATCACCATGGCAGATATTTACCAAATTACTCTGTACTTGAATTTACAATTAAGTTCAATAAATTAAGTCTGAGCTTGAGTGAACTAAAGCAATTAGAGTGAACAAAACTGGTCAGATTTTGACATATCAACAAATGGATTAAAACGCTGATCCAAAAAGGTGACATGAAGTTCTAACCACTTAGCTACTGGGTCACATGGGTTAACTGGCATCATCAACCAATCAGAAAAGGGAATTAAAAAATTGTTAATTATGGCAAAACTGACAAGGGACCATTTCAATATTTTAAGAAATCTGCCACTGAACAGAAGCCATTGCTATATTTCAGCTTTAGCAAAATCAGAAGATCGGCAACATTTCACAGAGGACACTATTTCCATGACACACCAGCAAAAATGTCCCTACAGTGTATGCAGATGCTGACAGTTTTCCATACAAAGCATCAACAACCACAATTTATTTTTAATAACAAAATCAGAACTTAATGAGCTCATAAGAATGTTGGTGAAACCAGCCCCAGAAGCCAGTTTCAGATTGACAGGTGCTCATTTGAGAACTGATGGATGAAAGTGTCAAGTGGGTTATTGATTACCAGTGTTGATAGGTGTAAACAGAGTGAGTCTGTCAGTGCAGAGTATTACTCAACTCACAGGGGATGTGACCCACTGTATGTCATTCATTACTCCCTCCCATCACAGGTTATTCAAATGACATTGTAGACTGACATTTGGAGTAGAGGCACACACACACACATCAGGTGCAACATACTTCTGGTTGAACTTGTCTCTCAACTAGTTTACCCTTGTAGTGCATCTGCCAGTACAATGGCATTCACATGTTAGGAAGAAGATAAATGGTTGACATAAGTGATGTCGAGGCGCTGTGGCACAGTGGCTAGAGCCTCAAACTCTCGACTAATAGAATCCGGGTTTGAAAAATCCGCTGCCTTCAAATCTTAGGTAAGTTTGTTCACTCGGGTTTGCTCCAGTTCACTCAGCTGTTGGAATGAGTACCTAGCTACAGACAGTAGTGGATATTAATGTACGAATAGTCTTTGTGCATTAATTGCGGCATGGCTGGATGCTTACAGAGAAGCCGAGATGACGTTCGATTAAACAGGTCTGCCATGGAAGTAAAGTGTAAAGCATTTTGAGAAGTCCTTTGAACTGGATACTGCGATATATAAGAACTTATACCTTTTACCATTATACAACTTGGACATGCATCAGCGAATTTCTCTATACAGCATTGGATAAAAGCCACCTGGTGGTATTGTAGTCAACTACCCCCCCTGGTCTTTGAGGGTGCTTCAGGTGGCATGCTGTGTCTACATATACAAATACAAACTGGAGTTTGGCAATAAATTTGTAAATATGTTAATCCAAAAGACGCCACTCAAGAACTGTGAAGTGTTTACTTAGAACTGCTGCCATGTCATCATGATGTTTCACCCCTTGAATATTGCCATAAGCTGACATTTTATTTACTTTTGTGGTTGCTGCTTTTTTATCACACAGCTTGTGCAGAAAGCCAAACTATCAGCCAAGAGAGGACCCAGCTTTTAGTTCATCTGCTGCTGTTTCAAAACTGTAAATTTACATTAAAGACCCCATTACAGGGTGTAAATGTGTAACCTGTCATGGACTTGCCAACTCACGAGAAATACATCATGGGTAGTGACAATATGCCATTGTGTAAAAGCTGCTACCATGGTGACTATGACAAAATTATGACTATAGCAAAACAATGATCTCATCATCATTGTGATTCTAGGCTGTGTCACCATCATCATTAATCACCCATTCAAAATTAATTTACTAAATATCCTGGCGGTACACTGCAGTATAACCCCAGCCCCACCATAGCCTAAATCTATAAACTAATTCATATCCCTTGCAGTTCATTGTGGCCTCACCACAGACAGAACTGGTAAATATTTCATCAGCACCATGCTCCCCCCTAGATATATAACTTAGACCTCAAAGCCACAGAAAACAACAAACATTTGTGAGTCACACAGAAACGTCGCCCCCCATCCCCATAACCAATAACACCCACCCACTTAAACAAATCACTGGTAATTTTTCCAACATCCTGTCCATATCACGACATCCTCGAGGAATTATTCCGGACACTGCCCACCCCACTGTGGACATCGTGAATGGACGCGTCTATGGAAATGACAATGTGCAAGTTTCATTAAATTACGATCAAGGAAGCCCACATACTTGGCCACAAATACTCAACCACAACTCCATCAGCGCAATACGCTTCCCTGTCATGAATGTCTAAACACTTGCAGATACAATACACACACCTGGCCCACTGACTCAGGTATTACCCTTTCTCCTGATGCTACCACAGGAACACAGGTGTACACAGGTATGTAAGACAGTGGTAATCACCCCCCTTTTAAGGTGAATACCATTCATGGTCTCCTCTGCTGCATTATGGGTACATGGAATGTGGGACTTGACCGCACTGGAAAGGGTTTCATGTAGTGCAACTGAATTAGACACGCATGGTTAAATTAAGCGCAAATGGTGTCAAATTAGTATAGTGCCAACATTTCTACATTAGATCAACGGAATTGCTTTGTGGTGTACTAGTGCAAACAATAGAATTTTTTCGTAAAGATGTACTCCTTAAATACAGGGCTTTAAGCAGGACCAAATTATGTTTTGGTGGACACATGGATGTTAACTGTTAAGCCAGTTTACAAACTTTAAAATGTGCCTGATGACCTGAAATTGATTGACTACAAACAGACATGTGACACCATTTACACTCACATCTAAGGCATAACTGACAATATCTATGGTTGTGGAACAACTTTTTTGCTCCTTCATTTTTTACCTATCCACCCATATTTCTACCTCCCCACTACAGTTTTTACCCGTCCAACTGACGGGTGGACGGGTCTCTGCATAAAGCTATGGCGTACACCTTTCTTTCTTGTTGGAATATACACAATTATAAACACGGGGTAGTCAATAATAATGATAACAGATCTATTAAATTAAAAAAAATCTTTTCTGAGGGGTTAATTTTAAAGTGGCTACTCTGCTTCCTAAGATACAAAATTCAGTTTAAAGAAGCTCCTTAACCAGTCATTAGTCACATAAACCCTGTTTGTCCCCCCATTTCCTACCATTGGGAAGGAACAGGATGAGGGACTTCCTACCAAGGATGCTCTGCCCCTCCGAGGGAAGTCAGGAAGTGATTTAAGGTACCAACTGTGCTGCTGGATGCTATAAATCTCACAACCCTGTGAATAAATCTTCTTCAGTTGAGAGGTCCCTCACAGCACCAGCTACTGATGTCTTGCGATGTATAAAACTAATCAAATAATGAACCAACACATTGTTCTTCTGTGTTTCATGGGTGAATAACATTAACCAGTGATTTAAAGGTTACAACTTTCCTCTTTTTTAAATGATCATAATAATAGAACAATGTACACAACAGTGAGAAAGACAAAGGCTTCACTGGTGTGGTGAATACTACGGTGTAGTTTCGCAAATCATTCACGTCTGACTAAACATGATTCAAGACGTCCGCCTGTACCACGCAGGGGACCCTGTGATGTGATACACTTCCTTCATTAGGAATAACAACAGTTTACGACTACATCGTTTATGACAAAGACAACTGACAATGCCTTGGCCTGCAATATTACAAAGCCAGCCACCACAGGAAGTGCACTAAAACTTGCTCCAGAAGGGACTCATTTAATCCATCGCTAATTAGTTTCTTTGCGATCCAAAGAGCATGTAGTTTTTAGTAAAATCATCCATAGAACTTATAATGATTGATAGATCAACTGGCTGATTTTCTACTTGGCCCTGTCGAAAATAATCTGTTGGTCTATTCAATTATTTCATCAAAACTACACAATGTTCAGATGGTTTCAGATGAGTTAGATGGTCTTAGTGTACATTTCTGAAATGGTTCACACAAATCATTGCTGAAATGACTCATACAAATGATTTCTGAAATGATTCACACAAAACTGAACTCCAAAATAAATATGTAAAAAAAAACACCAAGAATTGTTTTCACTTTGTAATGAAATGCACTGTAAAAAAACGTAGTCACACATGACCATATGGTGGAAAATAGACTTTCCCATTTCCCCGATGATTTAACAGATACAGCAGATTAAACTTTTATATGGCCCAATGATTTATATTTGATGTCCCCTTTGGTACATCTGCTCCCTACTGACGTGTGATTGTGATTTATTTTAGCCACTTTGCATCGACATGTCAATAATGTAAATGTACAGCTGTGATTTAAACATCTGGCACTAAAACGGATTTCCATTAATATATAAAAAATTATTTGGCAATACCAATCATAATTCTTTATAAGTAAAGTTCCTGCATACAATCAACATAGATTCCCATATAAAACTATTTCATTTAAATTTTTTGTTTTAATAAAAAATCTTTTAGTTAAAGAATACATATGTTTATTGATTCAGTTGATATTATTGTACAATGTTAACATGTTTCACTTGGCTGTTTCATATTTAATACCACCATGCTATTGGTATTTTTTAATATCTAATCTTATAAAATATATTGCCATATACTACAGCTGGTTTAAAGGTAACATATACATACTATTTTATTTAAAATACACATAATGAGACGAAAACTTACATATACCATATCATTATTTGTTTTTATCTGAATAAATGTATTGGTATTTGCATTATTTAACACTGTACTCAAATTTCCACAGTGATTCAATGATGACATTTGCAATGTGCTTTACAAGGAAACACTACTAAAATTAAATTACACAAGTATAATCATCTTATTTCTGAAGTGGACTTATTAAATGCCAGGATGTGGTGAAACCCACACGGATCTGAATTTACATTTGTGCTGAAACTACCACTAAACAACAGACTGACTGTAGCAAGAGACAAGTCCAACCCACACATTGACACTTTCTGTGTCTTGTCTTTGGCAGTGTCCACTCCCTGTACTGTTGTCTCGGTCACTGTACACTTGTATGTAGTAGCATAGTAGTAGTAACACAAACTGACCACAGGGACAGGAAGTGGTCAACACCACAGCAGGTCACTGACACCATCACACACACAACTGACCACATCCCCTGACCACAACTCAGGCTGTGCAGTGTCACCACAGAATAAAGGCTTTCTAGGTGGTGTGTGGGTTCATTGATGCTAATGGCACGGATAATTACATAGTTGACCAAGGAAGGGGTCTCAAAGTCTCACCCAAGTCATCCCCCCAAAGTAGGGGGCAGGAATACATGGGGTGCCAGATGTTCCAGGGAACTTATCAGTACAGTACAGTACAGTACAGTACAGTACAGTACAGTACAGTACAGTACAGTACAGTACAGTACAGTACAGTACAGTACAGTACAGTACAGTACAGTACAGTACAGTACAGTACAGTACAGTACAGTACAGTACAGACTTCAAGTTCTATATAGAATATTCTGTAGAAGCCTATAGAAAGGTTTATGTATCACACAATTGTTTCATAGAATTCTACAAAATTCTATAGTACAACATATTCTATGTAAAATCACCCACAAAAATCCTATCTGTACTCTACATACGTTTTGCTTGGTGGAACATTAAGTTGAGAGTGTGTGTAATTTCAGACTCAACCATGCTTTAAGTCTTAAATACGTCTTCTCAGTAGTATGCAAATATTATGTCTTCTCAGTAATATGCTAATATGTCTTCTCAGTAATATGCTAATATGTCTTCTCAGTACTATGCAAATGTCTAATACTATTAATGACTGAATCCAATATATTCTTGTTCCCTATTCCCTATCGCTGTAGCTCACTGTCATACAGGTACAGGCCAAAACTGCATAAATTAAGGCCTAAACCTGTGTTATGTTTAATTCCCCAGGCTTGGCCATGAATGAAAACAAGGTTAGTTTGAAACTGTGTGCATTTTTTTTGAAACGCAGTCATAGGTCATTTTCTGAAAAGGTCACCTGTATGTACAAGGTGACCGTGTTACAATGTCAAAAACATTGGTCAGGACTGTTGTAATCATGCATATGTATGACTTGTCACCACTGGGCCATGGTAGTGGATGAAGCATATCACAAGCACATGTGATAAATAACTGGGAAATACTCATAACAACTGTTCAGATTGAGCATAAAATCCATGTATCTGGAAACAGTAAGACACAGGCCATTACAAAAATGGTAATTCTATTCCCTGCAGAACGGGCATCACTGTACAGCCAGCCACTGACAGCTTGATGAGTAATTTACTAGAGGCACCCCTAGAGAGACTGGTCCAGTGATCAGTCTGGTCTCTGACCCAGTCCAGGAGCTGGTCTAGGCCCAGTCTGGGGGTCAGAGGTCACTGAGTCACCAGACAACCCAGTCAGCTTACCAGTGCACTTGTGCCCTAGCCTATTTCTGGCCTGTGCCAAATCCCAAGGTTGGGCTAGAAATAAATACAACACAGCAATGGGGTAAATTGTAAACACCCCCCATGAAGGTGTCCCTGATTCTCACATTGCCCTCAGTGCACCCAATATGCCCAGGGAGAGACCCACACCCAGGGAGAGACCCACACCCAGGGAGAGACCCACACCCAGGGAGAGAGACCCACACCCAGGGAGAGAGACCCACACCCAGGGAGAGACCCACACCCAGGGAGAGACCCACACCCAGGGAGAGAGACCCACACCCAGGGAGAGACCCACACCCAGGGAGAGACCCACACCCAGGAGAGACCCACACCCAGGGAGAGAGACCCACACCCAGGAGAGAGACCCACACCCAGGGAGAGACCCACACCCAGGGAGAGACCCACACCCAGGAGAGACCCACACCCAGGAGAAGACCCACACCCAGGGAGAGACCCACACCCAGGGAGAGGACCCACACCCAGGGAGAGAGACCCACACCCAGGAGAGACCCACACCCAGGGAGAGAGACCCACACCCAGGGAGAGACCCACACCCAGGGAGAGAGACCCACACCCAGGGAGAGACCCACACCCAGGGAGAGAGACCCACACCCAGGGAGAGAAGACCCACACCCAGGGAGAGACCCACACCCAGGGAGAGACCCACACCCAGGGAGAGAGACCCACACCCAGGGAGAGAGACCCACACCCAGGGAGAGACCCACACCCAGGGAGAGACCCACACCCAGGGAGAGAGACCCACACCCAGGAGAGAGACCCACACCCAGGGAGAGAGACCCACACCCAGGAAGACCCACACCCAGGGAGAGCCCCACGGAGACCCACACCCAGGGAGAGAGACCCACACCCAGGGAGAGAGACCCACACCCAGGGAGAGAGACCCACACCCAGGGAGAGAGACCCACACCCAGATACTAATAGATTTTATTCCATAAATCTTATTAATAAATCGAGTGAATGAACGAAGGCTGGATAGAACGAATGAACAAAAGAATGACAAAAGAATAAATGCATGGTTGGACTGTGTATAATATAGTATATACTCACAGTACTGTGGAATGCAATGGAATTGCTTGGTGTACCACCGCATTGGTCCGCTAGTGTCACCAGGTGGTGCTGTATACACAGCATCGTACACGAGTCGACGAAATCATCAGTTTTCGCTGAAAATGGAAACAATTTAATATCAGAATAGTGCACTGCAAAATTACACAAACAATAAGTACCGGTATACATGTTTGAGCAAGCACACAAAGTGTGTTCATTGGTAAATTACACAATTATTTACTATTCTAATTCATCAATCCAGAGTTACCTGGTACTCCGATAAATCTATGATAGGTTCAATGTCTTTGACTCAGAATAGTAATCTTTTCATTAAGCATATCAAGTAGAATTCATGTGGGCGCAGGCAAATATATGTACTGGGCAAAATGGAAAATACATGTTGCAATTCATAAATGTTTTGCACAAAAGGCAAAAAATGTGTCAAAGATTGCAATATCAATAAAACAAATTAAAGAGACATGTAAAAACATTCGTCAATTACAATTACTACACAGCATCATAAGAGCTCAATGCATCATAAGAGCTCAATTAATTTAAAGCACTTAAAAAATCAATTACAATACCATTACTAAAAGAATCAATAACCAAGTTCTGTACTTAAAAAAATCAATTATAATTATGACACTTAAAACATGTAATTAGATAATGTAAAAAAAACAATTGTGAACACGCAGCTTCAGAACCAATTATAGCACTTCAAAAAGTCCATGTTGTGTATAATGCTTTATAAATGGTCGTTTTCGAGAGGACATTAAACTAATGACTTCTTGCTATCACAGTTAGGAGAAATTAATCACAGTTTTACAACTGAACAGTTCCCTTGGTAATCAACATTTTGAAGAAGTCCCTGACCCAATTCCGACTGATGATGTCATGACCTGCAGTTTGCCTCAAGTTAGCTAGTTTATGTGAGTTTTACACCTGCCTATCTTCAGTTGATGTTTGCATTACTGCCAAAGCCTGCATTGATACTGTTTATGGCAATGAAACATGAAGATGAATGATCATCAATATAGCATGTCATCCCTGTTCACGACTCATGCGCACATAGACGTGCGTGTGCACACGTGCCACATGCATGTTCTAATGTTTTTCAAAGCACACCAATGCTTTCAAAAGGCTTCAATACATCAGAATTCCCGGATCACAGAAATGTTTAAATGTATCATTTAGCTATATATAATATTCAAAAGCATACATTTTCATAATTAGTATATTTTTAGTCAAGCTTCTATAATTTTCATTGTTCATGATTACAAATAGTGCTCTGATTGTAAGTTATTGTTTAATAATTAATAAAATATTTGCTACTTAAATTGTAAAACAACTACCAGTTTTCGTGATTTCAAATAATTCCCTGGTCCTTTCTTATCTGCAATGCTGAGTGTAAAATCTAATTCCACATTATCATTTCTAGTCCTTCCAGATAATCCTCCTAAGAGTTAATTTCCAAATGTAGAAACTGACACTTCCGGCGAACCATACTTACAGAGAGTATGGATCAAACTTTTGATGATAAATTAATGAGAGCAACATAAACTTATGCCAAAGAGACCCGTACGTATTCTAGGAACCTTCCACAAAAACAAATCACACGTCATTATCAACCAGGCCAGTCGCAATAACGGTCAATGTCAATATGACTAAGAGGTTTGTGATCTCTAATTTGCTGTCCTGGACGGATATTTTACAATCTTAAACATGATCACTCAGGTTTTTGCCACAGCTTCACAGCTGGACCAGTGTCTTTTGCTGCCTGTATGGGTTGGGTTATCAGGGAATCACCATTAATAGCTGACCACAGGCTTCAACTTAATACTGCGTTTCTTTGTGGCTTGTGTAAATGGGAATTACCCGGGCCTGGATGTGATACCATAGGAACGTATCTCAGGTTTGCCTGTGGCTAGGTACTGGAGAAATGAACACACACAGCAAGGACAAAGACGCTGACTGACATGTTGTAAGAGGTCAGTGCTCTTGAGCTTGAGCTTGACCACTGGTCAGTGTTAATAGCCTCTCCTGACTGGGCATTATGTAAATCCACACCATCTCCCTAGTGTGCAATCTATTTACAGAGGCTGTCAGTTGTAGTAATGGCCATGCAATGCAGACAGTGTGAATGGAAGGATTCAGGTTCATCATAGCTGAGTCAAATGCATACACATCGCAGAGGACACTATCACGGTGTTCTTTAAATATTTTATGAGGCTATCATTTTATTGAAAAGCCTCAAACAACAAATACCAATGATCCTGTGTATGTAAATGAATGAAAAAGCTTGGAATTATTCAGTTAAATTTTCTTTATGCACACAACAAAGGCATGGTGTCAGTGCTTCAAATGCCTGGTGGAACATTTAATTATATGAATTTGCATCAACCGATGTCTTGCTAAATGAGGATTAATGGTAGCACTGGTTACCTCCTGGAAGTCAGGTAAGAACTGACTACATACAAACAGCATTACATGGCTAGACTTGTTACCACACACAAACATTTCACCCAGTGTTTTAAAATAATATTTGTTTAACCCAGTGACAGATGATTAAATTATGTTGTGATGACTACAGTGTAACCAGCCAAATATGACACTACTGAAGCTGGATACAGTTTGGGGGTCGTTCAAGGATATGTTCACTTGTCATAAATTTATGATATTCATTTCATATCAATGAGTGCTTTCTGATCACCCAGACTTCCACTTGTTTTAGTTGTTTCCAGCACTCAGCTGGGTGTTATTAACTGACTATATAATCTTCTTCTTCTTCTTCGCCTTTTCCCACTAGGTGGGGTCAGCAGCCCAAATTCTTGATATTTAGAATGTTCTGTCCTGGGCATCCTTTGGGGTGATCCGCAGATATTTATATATGCAGATATATATGCAGATATATATGCAGATAAATATATATATATATATATATATATATATATATATATATATATATATATATATAGGGTAGGGTGTTAGCACATCTGTGGGGCACGCTGGTGGCCCAGGTTCAGTACATGGTCACACCAGGCATAGTAAGTACATTTGGTATTAAAACCTGGCTCTCAATATTGGGGATTGTGTATCCCTTGTGAATTGGAGAATCAAGTTAATGTAGGTCCCATCTCAATTTGGGATGTAAAAAGACCACTATGATTAACGAGCACCCTGGCAGTGACCACCCTCAGTGCCAGCACAGAAAGGTCGGCTTGGTGTAAATGTTCTGAAAAACACTGATTAGTTCAGTGAGACCTCATAGGTTCATAACATTGTAACCACAATATATATATATATATATATATATATATATATATACACACACACACACACACACACACACATGTATATATAGGTCTCACTGAACTAATCAGTGTTTTTCAGAACATTTACACCAAGCCGACCTTTCTGTGCTGGCACTGAGGGTCGTCACTGCCAGGGTGCTTGTTAATCATAGTGGTCTTTTAAATCCCAAATTGAGATGGGACCTACATTAACTTGATTCTCCAATTCACAAGGGATACACAGTCCCCAATGATGAGAGCCAGGTTTTAACACCAAATGTACATACTATGTCCGCTGTGGCCAGGCAGATGTACTAAATTTAAAATACTACACTATAGACACTTCTCAATCCAAGGAATTGACCACTGCATGGATAAAACTGGGACTACAGGGAACACCTATCAGTCTGACTTCCCTCAGTTCCCTGCCCATTACTAGGCACCATTCTGTGAGGTGTCTTATTTCTAAATGCACTGTAGTTGTACTAGATCAACTACACCTGACATGTCACCATGGAACCAAGGCTGTCCTGTAATCAGTGAAGGTCACAACCCCAGACAGAGATGTCACCTGATCCCCAGAACAAAACAAACTCAATATCTGGGTTAGTGGGTCATAGTACATATGTACAATTCCAATCACATTCTGGATAAAATGGGAAAATGACAACGTTCACCTATATATTCCCATTATATCGGTTATCTCAGTGGATCCGTATTGATTTCAGGCACCACATAAATCATAATTCAAATGAAGTTATCCCTAGAAATGTCTTTTTCTTGTTAACAGCGGAAATTGAATTTGCTACCAACAGAAGCCAGTACAGCCCAATACATGTTTATATTACTAATTATTTCTGCCAAGACAATAAGAAAATACAATTAAGAACTGACAGACATCAATACATAAACATGAACAATACATAAACATATTTCTGTGAAGAAATGTAGAACTTTCCAGTTTTATTTAGGAGGATTAAATAACACTGCTGGTTTTAATGTTTGTGCAAACACTGAGCAAGGTGTAACTTAAATGTCACAATCTTAGTTATTTGAGAATTACTTAACTTAATTAATATACTAAGAACGATTACCTTTAGACTTTTTTGAATTATGGTCACTTACAAGAATGTTAGAACTAGGATATATACCAGTCAGGTGAGATTTGGGCAAGGTTGTGACCTTTTTATTTTTAAAGTACCACTACCGAAGTCTACCAGTAGTTTGTAATATGTTGCATCTAAATGGCTTAGCAAAAACAACTTTTAAGTTTAGTTTAATTATACCCTATATTGGCACACGTGCTGTTAGCGTTACGTTGGCCATACAAATGCAAACCAAAGCTCACTGGAAACTGAATAATATAAACTGCAACAAAGGTAACCAACTTCTGCCCTTTCTAGTTTTATCGACTTTAAATCAGTTTCTTGAATAGCCTTGGGAATGGGGTGTCTGGGTAACGGTTTGTCTATGAAAGCCCGGGACCCCATCTGTCATCAGAAGGGTGGGATAGGAGTACTCAGGTATATAGATTACAAAGTTGGTGCCTCCACAAGCCAAATTATTCCTTTTTTATTTGCCATCTGTCAACGTGACAATTTTGTTAAATGTCTTTAATAATAAATTAATTTCAATTAGATAATAAAATTCAAATTAAATCTACATTCAGCTGTGTTTGTAACTTTTGATTAATTTGCACAAATGGAGACTGCAGTGGCTCATGGGTAGAGCTTCAGACTCTCGACTAAGAGGACCCAGGTTCGCATCCTGTGCTGCGGTGTTAAAACCTTGGGCAAGTTTTTTCACTCAACATTGCTCCAGTTCACTCAGCTGTATAAATGAATACCTGGCTATAGACAAGTGGTGGATAGTGTACGAGCAGCCTTCGCGCATTAATTGTAGCATATGGCTGGATACTTCCCAGAGAAGTTGAGATGGTGTCTGATTGAACAGGTCTATCAGGGAAGTAAAGTGTAAAGCGCTTTGAGAAATCCTGAGGATTGGATACTATGCTATATAAGAACTTACCTTTTACAAATTAACAATGCCTTCAATATAAAAATTATAGATTAGACTTGCTATCAAAAAACATAAATAGTGAGATTAAATCACATATGAATCTGGATAAAATCTGAATCTTATATACTTTATTAATAACTAAAAATACATATATTATTTAAATACACCACAAGATTTCCTGGCAACATTGTTGCATGTCTAGAATTCCTAGAAATAGTACAGCTATTACATTTGGTTCTCTGTTACGGTCAGCAATAATGGTTCAATGACTTCCCAAAATATACTTGCTACTAAGTTTTGTTTTATTAACTTTCAAGTAACACTTTTGTTAATCAATGTTGTCCAATATGATGTCCAAACTTCTATTGTTAACATCACTGACCACATTCAAATGTAGTGGCATGCAACAATTGATTCCCCAAAGTCATCTATTATTTTAGTCTATTTCTGCAGCAGACAAACTTTCATTTATTATTTACCTGCCTGCCATGCTAAAGTACCTAAAATGTATTTAATTTCACACACGTATGCCTGTATTTTGATTGTTATTTTGAGATTTTCTACTCAACAAGTTTATGCACATTACACAGATTAAGTAAACATGTTTTCATATTCTCCCATTTAAGGAACGTAACAAAACCTTCTGACACACGGTTTTAAGCAGAGACCCACCCACCTGTCATTTGGTTGTAAACAGGTAGAAATGTCACTGGATGGGTAAACAAATATGGAGCATAGCTTTATGTAGAGACCCGTCCACCCGTCATTTGGATGTGTAAATATGAATATGGACGTGTAGAATTATGGGTGGACGGGTGGTGGGTGGATGGGTAAAAAATGAAGGAGCAAAACAAAGGTCTTCCAAAACCACAGATATTGTTGGTTATGCCTTGAAAATGAGTGAAAATGGTGTCACATGTGTGTTTGTAGTCCATTTCAGCTCATCAAACACATTTAAAAGTTTGTAAACTGGCTTAACAGTTAACATCCATGTGTCCACCAAAACATGTGTGACTGGCAATAATTTTATCGTGCATAAAGCCCTGACAAGGAATAAAAAAGGTCTTCAAAAATCCTAGGTATTATTAGTTATGCATTGGAAATGGCTGTCATATGTTTGTTTGTTGTTTATTTCAGTCATAAAAGACATTTCAACTGGCTTTCTGACTTACTTATATCAGTTACCATGACTTACTTATATCAGTTACCATGACTTACTTATATCAGTTACCATGACTTACTTATATCAGTTACCAAGCACAAGTCAACCAAAAAAGTGTGACTGGCGATATTTTTAACCTGCACAAAACCCTGCTGAGACACATTTCAAAAAGCTGGATCATGTCTGTGCGGGACACAGATCTACACAAATGTTGACTTAACAAACTGGATGACACAACACACACTATTGTTATTGCTATTGCTACTGCTACAAGACAATTATGTTGGCCTTTTTGGCAGGCCAACATTTTTGTGAATCCTAAAAGTTCTCGGAAACATACACAGTACATGTACGTGTGAGCTCATATATATATATATATAGACCAGACCGGACGTGATATATGTAGAGTGATTACACAATAATCCATGCATACAAAACTGTGATACACCATCTTCAAAGCATAACTGGCAACATATAATGGGAAATAAGCATTTTTGCTCCTCGATTTTTTATCGTCCATTACCTGTCCACTATCATTCTTAGCCATCAAAAATTAACTTTTCCCCTCCAAATAATGCGTGGATGGGTCAGTAGATGAACCCAGGTGTGCTTCACATACCAGTGACATAACAACACTTACGTTGGCGTGCTCGTTTTCGTAACTTGTACTTTCGTCTTTTGGTCAGTTTTGATGGTGTGTCATCTCTGTTGCCATTGGCCCCACACCGTGACGATCGCGGGTGTGTCCCGTTATGACACGTTGTGTTGAAATGTCCATTGACGTGTCGCTCGAGTCCACTTTGTGACGTGAACCGCTGACCACAACCGGCCACAATACAGCGGAATGGCTTATCGCCACTGTGTGTCAGCACATGTCGCTCAAGCCACGCCTTTGAACACGACGGCCGATCATAGACTTTACAGCTCGTCCACTTGCACACGAATGTCTCCCTGTCTGTCTGTGTGTCCACGTGTACCGCGCGGATGTGGTCAATCAATACCGCGGTTTCGAGCACTGCAGAACACCGCAACCACTGACACTGCACCGTTACTGGTGTCTTCTTATCCGACGTCGTCGTTGGCGCCTTATTTTGCGACGTCAACAATGACGACGGTAGAAATGACGTTTGTGATGACGATGACGACGTCTGCTGCGGTTTTGACGTAAATCCCTGAGATGATGACGACAACGATGACAGTGACGATAACGAATTTGATGACGATGACGACGTGACTTTTTGCGTCTCTGGCACAGCGGCGACGGTGGCCGGCACATCTTGTATGGATGAGGTATCGACAGATTGTGCCGACGACGCTCGCGAACACGACACCGGCGTACACGATCGGGACGTATCGGGCGAGATCGGAAGGAAGCAGCCATTTGGTCCTGGGCACGGAGAGTTCAGCTTCAGACACAGTGCTCCATTTGCGCCATTTGGCGGCACCACGACGGGCTTGACGTGTTTGCTCGTGTCGACACACAGCGCCAGTGTACTGAGGTTAGCGCCATCTGGTGGCGACGGCATGGCATCAATGTTGTTATTGTTGTTGTTGTGTGAGCGTTTCGCACCACTTGTGGTCCCAATGGTGCCATTCATGTGGAGTCGTGTGAGGCCACTGTAACAGACAGAAGATAACATTTGTATTTGTATACAGTATGCTGCTTTACTGGGATACTCCAGTCAGGGAGAAGTTTACAGTATTAACTTACATGTGTATAATATATTGGTTGAGCATTGCACTTGTGCACAAAGATAGTTAATAAACAATTAATTATTGTACCAAACAATATGCTATCTTGGATTCAGGGTGCTGCCATCTTGAGGCACAGAACCAGTGACATAAGCCAAATCGCTTATGTCACTGGCGCATTGTTGAAAGAGGCCAAGCTTGGTGGACATATTGGATACGTCGAATACCACTGGACAGACCTAGGATGTTTGAATGTACATGCACCAGTGACGTCAGTCACTTGTTCTGTTCCTCAAGATGGTAGTGCTGTGAATCCAACATAGCATGTTTTTGGTACATTTATACTATAACGAATTGTTTACTAATGATCTTTGTGCACAATTACAATGAACAACCAAATATGGCAAATTTCTGTTTGGCTTAAATCTGCACTGTTATTTTGGCTATGACGTAAAACTGTGTCAAGCTCTGGACTCTTTTAAAGGTCCAATAACAGTAGTAAATGTGCATATGCTGTCAAAGATTGTGGTGCTCAGTGAAGAAGGCTCTGCTCGCAGTAGGCCACTTTGCTGCCACAGTTTGCCACTTGTCTTCCAGCAGTGTAAATGCACCTTGAAATTAAAATTACTTTGTCACTTTTTTGTGGTTCTCATTTCAAAATTATTCTGCAAGAAAGCAAATCTACTTAATACACAAAAGTACACATTTATCTATTACACAAATTGCTCATATTACTTAATTATTAACACATTACACATCTGCACCATGTTAGCAGCGAACTGAGGAAGTGGCTTTAACTGAATTATGAGCCTTTTTTATAATAAAAAGATAAGAACTATTTATGTGCACGATTAGTGTTACAGTGCATCACCTATGCAGTGTGAATGTACTTTGCCACAAGAAACCATTATCATTGGAGGTTTTACGTTTTTGTTGCTAAAACACAGCAGTAAAGAAAATTAACTGTTAATATCAGCAGGTAGCAGGAGACTATTCTCTCATACTCTCTCATACTCTCTCACTCTCTCACTCTCTCATACTCTCTCACACTCTCTCATACTCTCACTCTCTCACTCTCTCATACTCTCTCATACTCTCTCACTCTCTCACTCTCTCACTCTCTCATACTCTCTCACACTCTCTCACACTCTCTCACACTCTCTCACACTCTCTCACACTCTCTCATACTCTCTCATACTCTCTCATACTCTCTCATACTCTCTAACACTCTCTAACACTCTCTCATACTCTCTCATACTCTCTCATACTCTCTCATACTCGCTCATACTCATTCATACTCACTCATACTCTCTCACTCTCTCACACTCTCTCATACTCTCTAACACTCTCTCATACTCTCTCATACTCTCTAACACTCTCTCATACTCTCTAACACTCTCTAACACTCTCTCATACTCTCTCATACTCTCTCTCTCTCACATACTCTCTCATACTCTCTCTCACATACTCTCTCATACTCTCTCTCATACTCTCTCTCATACTGTCTCATACTGTCTCATACTCAGTAGGTATAGAAGAAATAATTCATTCTGCAGCCATAACTTGCTTTCATCTTACAAATGTCAACTTGTACACACCACAAATCTGCCATTAATAAACATGGCGGTGGTGACACTTTGTGGACAAGTGCCTGTTAAATCATATATATATATATATATATATATATATATATATATATATATATAATCCAGTTGAGTTGTGTTTTATGACCTGAAATAAACTACAAACACACGTGTGAGACCCATTTTCAAGGCATCACTGACAACATCTATGATTTTTGAAGACTCTTGCTCTTTCATTGTTTACCTATCCACCCACCACCTGTCTAGTGCTACATTTACCCATCCATAATGGGCTTTGCCCATCCACATGATGGGTGGACGAGTCTCTGCATAAAGTCATGCCACTGTTTCAATCAATCCCAAGGCAAGTTAACCAGTTACCAGGGTATTGAAATAACAGTCACTCACATACATACAGCCAGGTTTGAGGCCTGGATAGTTGGTAATATGAGCACGAGCTTCTGTAGTGAAACCACAGTGACTGTAGTATTGTGTGGACCCACAGGATCACTAAAACCATGTCTGCCAGTAACTACAGCCTACAAAACACCTCCATTGTCTGCAGGTGATTCTAGTAGACAGTACCAAGTCAACTCCTCCTGACACAGTGGACTGACACACAGAACTCCACAGCTCATTCATCTATTTCAAACACACTGATTGCAGCAACAGTCTTGTTCCGTCATAACCACTGTTCTATATATGTTTAACATTAAAATATGTATTTACATGTAACATGCCTAGCTGACTCCATCGCTTCACATTTTAGTTAAATTCATCTTTAGAATAAAATAAAATGTTTTGTGCTGAAGATAGATTTTTTTGGAGCTGAAGTTCTTTATGATTTAACTTTTTGATAATACAAAACAACTGTGTTTGACTTAAAATGTAATTCGTTTAGACATCATTTTAATCTGCAATGATAACAGACATTTGGTTTTAGGATGAAGTAGAAGAACCACTAACTACCAAACATACAAAATAGTGTTACAACTACTAAACTAAAACATAGTGGAAGGAAAACTAAAATGCCCGGTAGGTAAATGAATAACTAATTTACGTATAACTAAATTGTTTAAGTTTTATATTAGTTTCATGTTTAATTTTGTTTTACATGTGGATCCATGCATTTTATTTCAATCATGCTGTGATTAAAAAAAATGTGTTAGGTCACACTTATGTGATATTTATTATAAATTTATTATTCTGCATAAATTTATAATTCCGCAGTTTATCAAACAGATAAATGCTGAGTGACTGAATTAAATTATTCCCCTAGCTGTAATATCAGATAAGATAATATTTTGTTATAACAGAACGAATCAAACTAAGTTATCAACACACACTGAGACAACACCTGTGAACTAGAAGACTAGTTGTTTTATAGCAGTAGTTGCCTGTGGTCAGCCATTGGCTGGTACACTCTGGTCCTACTGGACAGTCCAGTCTGTCCAAACATTCAAGTCACCATCTTTTTGGCAAGTCAACTTAGTACTGTATAGTTAATTAGTTATCAGCAGCCTTGATCAGCCAGATAGGGTAAACGACACACAAACTAATCCAACCATTATTGTTTCCATGAAACAGCTGATAAATCATGCTGTATTATGTCCATGCAATAATTATGATAATGTTTTGTTTATACTAATGATAAGCCAGTGAGTATGCACAAGTGCAAATAACATTATAAATGCAGCCTGTCTATGGCATCACATTGTCATCTATAACAATTGTATCAGACTGTGCCAGTTTTCACCACAAGTCATACATTCCTAACTCCATGAGCAGTACACACGAGCAGTACTATAGTACAACAGTGCCACAAACCCTGGCAGGATGTCACAGAGCCCAGCTGCCCAATGGCCTTGTGCTAGATACCTGTAGTCCAGGGTTCACTTCAACTGTGATTGCGTAATTTGTACTTAATTACAATTAAGTAAGTAATTGCAACTGACTGTTTCAGAACAGTGGAACTGCATTTCTGTGTAATTGTTATTAACCATTGTAACTGAAGACAACCTTAGACACCTGGCAGCAGAGCAGGCATGAATTGATCTAACACACTGCCTAAATATGAGTAGTAAGTAATGTGATTTTCCTTATAAAACAATAGAGTTGTACTCAAGGAATGAACTGTTGCAATTAACTCTACAAAGATTCATGTCGTAACAACTGACTGACTAAAGCTCCATAAGTTTGCATAACTTGTTTTATTAGCACAATCCATGTAATTGCTTCCTGTGAGTGTTGAAACTGTAAGCAGAATTTTATGAAGAGCACTGACCATTTTCTTGAACTGAAACCTACTGACATCTTCATTCATGTTGATTCTATAAATCGCAATATCTTAGCAACATCTGATGGGCTGATCGGAGCAAGTAATTACAATCTGGTCACAGCTAGTTGTTGGTGATTCCCATCCACCAAGTATGCCCTGTCTTATCATCTGATGTCACTCCCAGTCTCTCTCACACTTAGCACCAAATACATTGACATACTGAGGCAAAACTCACACTGAATAAATAACCTCACATACTAGGTGTAGAACATAACATTATGAATGGAGGATAGAGAGGAGGTTGGTGTGAGATAGGTTCAAGAAGAAGTTAGCGAGGAATTGGCTAAACAAGGTTGAACACTTAGAGGACATTGGAGAAAGGCTAACGAAAATAGTGAACCCTTGGAGGGACTGCGGGAACACTCAATAGCGAATGAAGGGGTTTGACTGAGAGTGGACATGAGATGGAAGGACTGTATAAACAGGGATATGATGGGATTGGGAGTGAGGGGGGAAGAAGGACATGAGGGAACATGGGTGCTGGGGACAGACGTGCAGGAACAACATGACAATGGTCTAGGACAGTATGGAGACCATCCTCACACCAACCAAATGATGAACACAAGAAGAACAATAACCCTTATGACATGATACATCAAATAAACCCTTCCCGTGACATTATCACAGACAGACTCCACCTCATCATCTCTCCACATCGCTGACTTTATGACTATCCCATCTAAATAAAATACAACAGGTGAGAAGGCCAGACAGACTACTAATCACTCTAGCTCATCTATCAATGCACTGACAGAGAACTGAAGCAATCTGCACATACAGCTGTATCAGCAGTGTCTAATGCCTCCACTTATCCTACATCACAAAGCCAGGGATTCAGCTCCCAGCAGCTGCGGAGACTGGCATATTCAATGGAGAATGCTACCATCTAACCGTAATTGAACTGGCATATGTAGTCTATGTAGGAGTATGTTAGTTTTCCTAAAATGATGTTTTACATCTTCGGTGACAAACTTTCAGGGAATAATCTATGACCATTCAGAAGAAAGGTACTGACATCATTGTTGTAAAAATTTGGAATTTCTTTAGGGTTTGTTCAAGTTTCATAGTTCATTCTGCTTGTCTACTGGATGTGAATAAATTGTTTATATGGTTACTCTCACGAGCCAAATAATAGTAGAGTGCCAAATAAATGTATAGTGTGGCAAATCAGTAAAAATTTATAATCTGTGCTGAATAATAGTACACTGTAGAGGCAAATTGTAAACAAATGGAAACTGCCACCTGTCAGTTGCAAACAGTTTGAACTTTGACTTTGCACATGTCAGCTATAATATTTACAGTTGGGATATGGGGCAGTAATGGGATTATATTTCATTTACGTAATAACTTATCACACAAACCTCATGATAACTGATGGTAGCCAACCATCTTACACACTGAGACCAAAATCAACAATTGTTGGACGATAATGATGCACATCTAGCTGTTAGATGGCGCCACACGATGGAGAGCGAGCGGTAAATCATTCCGTGGATTGGCAAGTGAGAAAATGATCTCTCATAAAAAGTTACGTTCTGCCTGGTGAAAATATCTAAATCAAATAAGTATATATTGCTAAGTATGGTGCCTAAAGGGTGGCAGTTTTCATTAAATAAATAAGTGTAAAATAAGTGTACAAGGGAATTGGGGATGTTTATTGTAATTGCTGTACATAAGAGTAACACAGAACAGTGGCCTGTGTCGTCCAGTATCCGTGGCTCAGTGGCCAGCTGAATTTATAGTTTTGATACACACAAGCACACACAATTTATGCTTCAAGTGTTTGGTTTGACAAATAAATCTTAACTATGATTATGATAGCATCTGCACACGATGACCTTGGTCATCTACACCACTTACAACACCTCTGTCCTCTATTTAAACTCCTTACCTCTGAGAATGACACCTACAGCATCTAAAGAAACTTTTTCTCTGCCAAAGGCACAACTTCTACATCATAATTAACCCTACCCTGGAACCCTCAGGAAGTTCAGTTTAATGAGGTACTTCATTGGTTGTCTCCCTGCTCAAAATTAAACAAGGCCATTATAGCATTCAGCTATCCCCCCTGACAATGACAGGGCCCCAGGCCAGATGCTGCAAGGAGACATCCAGAGTAACCTAATTGTCCATGAGGGAGACACTTCACTGACATCTTGTCTAATTGTATCACACATCATGTCTGGTTTACACTACAGCTGTGTTTGTGTCATTAGCCACCAGTCTGCTAGTTTTATCCAATCAAATATCACAATATCATACATATTTCTATGTGATTATACAGTGCCAAATACAGATTACTGTACCTTGTCATTAAATAATAATCTACCAGTATTAAACAATTTAAAAAAAGATCTACAATTCAACTAGTTTTATTATTACAAATGTCTCACTACCAGGATACTTATTTTGTGCAAATTTACCTTGCAAATGTGTTATATTGTTCTAGTACCGTGTGTAAATTTCTGTAGGAATTATCATCCTTTGCATTCTGTTTTCACAAGAGAAAGTTGACCAGTCAGCACCCATTCACCATACTGACTTGGCAATTCATCGTCTCACTTGTTTACAATGTTTACTTCTGAGACGTTCTACCTATGCACCATACCAACGGCTAAAAAACTGGCGCATGTTCATATTAACCACACCGACAGATCGCCTGCTCCGAGTTGATAACTCAACTACAGTGCGGTAAACAGCTTATCAATTATCAAAACACACGGCTGATTAACTGAGCAGAAGAAGATTCATTGACAGGCATTAATGACCACCTTGATGATGGCATAACCTTTGTTTCACCACAGACTTTGGCAGAATGTCATGACACTAAACCACAATTGACAACAGGCTAATGAATCAAGCAGTCAGCCTAGCCACATAAACATACACTCAGGCAGAATGTGACCAGATAACAAGTGACACGCATCCAGAATGATGACACCACAACCGGGTTCAGTGAACCATGACCGGCTCCACACTAGATGACCCCAGCCGACAACGTATCGTTTCCACCGGGTGCCTGAATCGTATCTGTATTATCTATTATCACTGGGTACTCTTGTTGTACAACAAAACAAACACTGAACTAGATCATTGCCAGCTTTTGCATGGAATGTTTTGTCAACAAGCAAAATATGCACCGCTTACAAACCATAGCAGTGGCAGTGATAAATGCAATGTGTGCCTTTTTAAAACAGATAACCAGCTATCTGTGGTATTATGTGATCCGGTATACATAATTGTTTTGACTCGCATATTAGACATTCACGGTTGTGTGTAGACATGTTCTCGTGTTACAGTATACATGTTATCTCTCAGCTGGGCAACTCTTCATGGAGAGAAAGCGCCCTAAGAACCAGGGTGAATAGCACTGCGAGTCATCATGCAGTTATTTAGTTGGGTGTCTCCGAATTCTTTTTCACCAACCAGAATTACCTGTTACAGTGTTAGGAAGCCCGCTGTCAACAATGATTATGTCAGAGCGACTGCTTTTTTATTCAGCGTTTTTTTATTCTGGACTTAAAAACATTACTCGCACCACGTTACACGTGGTAATCAAAGCTGCAATCTCTCTCGCTCTGTGAAGCTGTATCCTGATGGAGACCTCACCACCATTTACAGTTTACATGACCGAAGACTGAGTTGGCGTCAAACTGTACCCATCTACCTCTGACAAACCCCAAACTACATAAACAAAACCTAGGTTAAAATGCACCCTCTGAACTTGTGATGGCAAAACCACAAAACAATCATAAACATAGCACAATTTCCTTGAAAAATAATAACAAAAAAACACCCTGACAGACTGGACAACTCCCCTCATTCACAGTCTATAATATAGACACATATTATGTGTCTTGCCAAGTTGCCAGACCACAGATGTGTGAGATAACCAGCATCACTTTTTCTGTACTCATTTATCTGGAAGTGATTAATAATTACCCATGGCAATTACACAGGACACTGGCATGCACCAACTGAATCAACCAATTCATGGATCATCCAGTGCAGTAACTACCAGTAGTCACCCCCCCCCCCCACCACCACCACCACCACCAGTAGTCCCCCAGGCCTTGAGCTCAGTCACACATTGGAAACTGTCCTAGGAGCAATTACTGATGGCCAGTGGTAAAGGAAGCATGTGTTACACACTGGTAATGTGTTCCTGTCTCAATGTCTATCACAGAATTCACAGCCACAATGTCAGTCACACAGTGCAGAGTTGGTCAGCTGCACCTAAAATTTACCACAACGCTCGCGACTCTTGGCTGACTTGAATCGCTAATACTGGTTGATTTACATATTTATTGGGTAACAATGAATCAGGTGTTAAGTTCCAAGCAATAACTGCTACATGGTAAATAATGCTAACTATATATCAGCACCACAGGGGGTATGTTATAGATGTAATGCATGTAAATATGTGTCATTACATATGGACACATGTTAGAAGGGAAAGACAGTGAGTGACCAGGAGCAGCAGGAAACCTGGGAGGAAGAGAGGGAGGGAGGGAGGGAGGGAGGGAGGGGAGGGAGGGAGGGAGGGAGGGAGGGAGGAGGGAGGGAGGAGGAGGGAGGGAGGGAGGGAGGGAGGGAGGGAGGGAGGGAGGGAGGGAGGGAGGGAGGGAGGGAGGGAGGGAGGGAGGGAGGGAGGGAGGGAGGGAGGGAGGGAGGGAGGGAGGGAGGGAGGGAGGGAGGGAGGGGAGGGAGGGAGGGAGGGAGGGAGGGAGGGAGGGAGGGAGGGAGGAGGAGGGAGGGAGGGAGGGAGGGAGGAGGGAGGGAGGGAGGGAGGGAGGGAGGGAGGAGGAGGGAGGGAGAGGAGGAGAGAGAGAGAGAGAGAGAGAGAGAGAGAGAGAGAGAGAGAGAGAGAGAGAGAGCAGGGTGTAAGTGATCCTTCCATTTGTGGTCTGAGGGTCCCTGGGAGCTCCACCAAGACCACTAACTGACATAACTACTCTGTCAGTTTCAAGTACTTCTCCCTCCCTGCCTGTCACTGGCATCGTGTCTGTCATTGTTCTGATGGTGTTACCAACCACTAACAGTTGACACAACTGACACCAACCACTAAAAACACAAACCTGCAACAATGTGCTATGTAAAAAAAACATTCTCTAGATACAGACTTCATCATATTTTTATTATGGATTACTGGATTGAAGGATGTCTTCAATTCAATAATGTGTATTATAAGAAATGAAAGCAACACTGTTATGAATGTTGTCTTCTTATAAACTCCTTTTTATGAACAACCATTCCTTTCAAACCACGGCTCACATTTTGTGATATCTAAGTGGTTGAAAAAACAGGTTGTAAAATAAAGTTAATGATGTCACACTGTGTCATTCCTGAATAATAATATTGTATCACCGCATCTGAGAGTGACAAAACAGTTGAAAACACTGAGTATTTGCTAAATATTTGAGCAGAATAAAAAAAATTCAAATGTGCTATGTTTTAACATGTTTACCTGTAGCTCAAGCAAACGTGAACTTGAAATATGAAGTGAATGTGATGTTGTCACAATTTGAAGTCATTACCATTCAACATTTACTTAAACAGTGTCCCTACTCCCTGGAGTATGTGTCACCTAACTCTAACATGTCATGTTCTTCTCTAGTCACCTGTGGGTCTAGACACCACCTTACAAGTGACTGTTGCTACAAATTATAAACCGAACATCTAATTGACATCAGTAAACCAGACTGTGTAGCCACTGTGAATGAATGAGAGGTTTAATCAAATTAGTGTAACACTTCTGGGAAGTCATTTCTAGGATGACGGATTACACTACAGCAGTCGGCACTGCTTTGTTGGAGGTGCAAGAAAGACCTGCATAGCAAACTAATACACATGCCAAGCTAATACACATACCAACATAGTTCACATGCCAAGCTAATACACATAGCAAGTTAATACACATGCTGAGCATATGCATAAGCAGAGCTAACTCACATGTGGACATTCCAAGACACTGTCTGTTGATCACAGAACTCAGTTCTAGGACCATTTCAGTTTCACTAATATAATAATTTTCATCAGCTCATAAGCCTGATTTTGTTCTTCTGTATTTATTTCACTTCCAAAAAGTAAACTTATTTACTGAAAATGTGCAAATGTAGAACATAATATTATGGACACAACAATATCTTTGTTAGATTTAACAACAGATTCTATTTCATGAAAGATTTTTTATAAAGAGCTCATTATCTTATCTTGGTCAAACAGTCAGCAATAGTAACCATTTATTCACAATACTTGAATGACTGCTAAAACGTGTAATTATATAACGTAATAGGTACATTTATCTCTCCGGAAACTTGTATTTTGTTTTCATAAATTTTGGCTACATGAGATAAGTTATAATATATGGAAAACAAAAACCAGTTTCTGGATCTAGGCAAATTTATAGAAATTACTAATAATAAATTATTAAACATGAACCAAGAAACTGTATCACTACATTTGAGGACATATAATTATGATTTACTCACAACATGCACTATTATATATTCTGTCAAACAAACTTGGTTAGCATTGTGAACAATCTATACCTTTGAAATGTGAATTTGTCAATACACTGTAGTCTATTACAAAACTGCATTTGCAAGAAATTAAGTTAAGACTTAAGAACATGACAATCCTTTTAAATGTCTTAAATTATTGATTACCATCATAATAATTCATACCCTCCTGTAACCAACATTTTGCCTCTCTACTGAAATACTTAGAACTAGAAATGACACCATTAGTCACATGATTAGTATTGACAATTTCTGTATGTGCATCACAATTCATCATAGCAATGTTAGCAAGGTATGAACATTTACCACGATTAACAACCTGGTGTAATTTCAAGAAAGCAAATAAAAAAGATTCACCTGTTGACACCAAGGTGGGTGACAATGACAGATTGTGGTCCAGTTAGTACAGTTCACCCATAAAGATTTCATGTGATTTATGGGTTGCAAAGCAGTAATACATGTCCTTCATCTGGCAACAGCATTGTTGTCTGTCCCATTCACGGTCTCCAACTGGATAATCCAATATGCTAAAACTGCAGATATGTTACAATGCTAAACATGTAGAAAGTATTTAGTGGGTATTTATTTACCATGGCATTCCTGCGTAATGGCGACAACACATTGAACTCGGTGAACCTAGCAGTATACTTAGCCTATCAGTATGATATTGCTAACTAAAGAGGAAGCTAAGAATTGCAATGGTAATGAAATTGCACATACCTTGTCACTAACAAGCGATGATTCTGTTTCATGCACAAATGCCCATGACTGAATGAGTGATGGCGATTCATTATAACGCTTTTTACAACATTTGAGAACACAATTATAAAAACGAATCCGACTCTAAAAAGAACTGCGATATCGCCACACGAGCAGTTTTTATTAAATGATTTGTTTACTAATGAAGAGCAATTCAGAAAGCATTTAGCCTTGCAGACAGATGACATAGTGAAACAGAAGACATGGTAAAAAATTGACAGCCGATAAACAAACCGTTCCGTCGTGACTGCTGCCAAGGCCATATAGCGAAGACAGATTGTACTTGCAAAACGGTAGCAGCTTGTTGACATTGTTGGAAGACGCTACCAGCGATCCTATAACATTCCAACAGCCACAACAATAGAAGAAGCTGGTATCAGCTCTTGGGAGTAATGACCACATCAAGTGAAGCCCTGGGTAGCCCAGGTATGTACGTACATGGTGTAGTACATGGGGGTGGTATTGCACCCTCCACATTCCCACAAGTATCACTGCTACTGCTGTTGCTGCTGCTGCCACTTGCCACAGGGACAATGCAGGGTTGACCGAGTGCTACTTGTCCTTTCCTTGTGTAGCCCTGCTCTCCCTGGGTGCTACCCCTCTTCTCCTGTGCTCTCCCAGGGTGGTATCCCTCTTCTCCCTGGATGTTATCCCTGTTCTTCCTGGGTGTTATCCTTGCTCTCCCTGGGTGTTATCATTGCTCTCCCTGGGTGTTATCCTTGCTCTCCTTGGGTGTTATCCTTGCTCTCCCTGGGTGTTATCCCTGCTCTCCCTGGGTGTTATCCCTGCTCTCCCTGGGTGTTATCATTGCTCTTCCTGAGTGTTATCCTTGTTCTCCCTGGGTGTTATCATTGTTCTCCCTGGGTGTTATCATTGCTCTCCCTGGGTGTTATCATTGCTCTTCCTGGGTGGTATCCCTCTTCTCCCTGGATGTTATCCCTGTTCTCCCTGGGTGTTATCCTTGTTCTCCCTGGGTGTTATCCCTGCTCTCCCTGGGTGTTATCCTTGTTCTCCCTGGGTATTATCCTTGTTCTCCCTGGGTGTTATCATTGCTCTCCCTGGGTGTTATCATTGCTCTCCCTGGGTGTTATCCTTGTTCTCCCTGGGTGTTATCATTGCTCTCCCTGGGTGTTATCATTGCTCTTCCTGGGTGGTATCCCTGCTCTTCCTGGGTGTTATCCTTGTTCTCCCTGGGTGTTATCCTTGTTCTCCCTGGGTGTTATCATTGCTCTCCCTGGGTGTTATCATTGCTCTTCCTGGGTGGTATCCCTGTTCTCCCTGGATGTTATCCCTGTTCTCCCTGGGTGTTATCCTTGTTCTCCCTGGGTGTTATCCTTGCTCTCCCTGGGTGTTATCCTTGCTCTCCTTGGGTGTTATCCTTGTTCTCCCTGGGTGTTATCCTTGTTCTCCCTGGGTGTTATCCTTGCTCTCCCTGGGTGTTATCCTTGCTCTCCCTGGGTGTTATCCTTGCTCTCCCTGGGTGTTATCCTTGCTCTCCCTGGGTGTTATCCTTGCTCTCCCTGGGTGTTATCCTTGCTCTCCCTGGGTGTTATCCTTGCTCTCCCTGGGTGTTATCCCTGCTCTCCCTGGGTGTTATCCCTGCTCTCCCTGGGTGTTATCATTGCTCTTCCTGGGTGTTATCCTTGTTCTCCCAGGGTGGTATCCCTCTTCTCCCTGGATGTTATCATTGCTCTCCTTGGGTGTTATCCTTGCTCTCCCTGGGTGTTATCCTTGCTCTCCCTGGGTGTTATCCTTGCTCTCCCTGGGTGTTATCCTTGCTCTCCCTGGGTGTTATCCTTGCTCTCCCTGGGTGTTATCCCTGCTCTCCCTGGGTGTTATCCTTGCTCTCCCTGGGTGTTATCCTTGCTCTCCCTGGGTGTTATCATTGCTCTCCTTGGGTGTTATCCTTGCTCTCCCTGGGTGTTATCCTTGCTCTCCCTGGGTGTTATCCTTGCTCTCCCTGGGTGTTATCAGTGCTCTCCCTGGGTGTTATCCTTGCTCTCCCTGGGTGTTATCCTAGCTCTCCCTGGGTGTTATCCTTGCTCTCCCTGGGTGTTATCCTTGCTCTCCCTGGGTGTTATCCTTGCTCTCCCTGGGTGTTATCATTGCTCTCCTTGGGTGTTATCCTTGCTCTCCCTGGGTGTTATCCTTGCTCTCCCTGGGTGTTATCCTTGCTCTCCCTGGGTGTTATCCTTGCTCTCTGGGTGTTTCTTGCTCCTTTGGGTGTTATCCTTGCTCTCCCTGGGTGTTATCCTTGCTCTCCCTGGGTGTTATCCTGCTCTCCCTGGGTGTTATCCTTGTTCTCCCTGGGTGTTATCCTTGCTCTCCCTGGGTGTTATCCTTGCTCTCCCTGGGTGTTATCCTTGCTCTCCCTGGGTGTTATCCTTGCTCTCCCTGGGTGTTATCCTTGCTCTCCCTGGGTGTTATCCTTGCTCTCCCTGGGTGTTATCCTTGCTCTCCCTGGGTGTTATCCTTGCTCTCCCTGGGTGTTATCCTTGCTCTCCCTGGGTGTTATCCTTGCTCTCCCTGGGTGTTATCCTTGCTCTCCCTGGGTGTTATCCTTGCTCTCCCTGGGTGTTATCCTTGCTCTCCCTGGGTGTTATCCTTGTTCTCCCTGGGTGTTATCCTTGCTCTCCCTGGGTGTTATCCTTGCTCTCCCTGGGTGTTATCCTTGCTCTCCCTGGGTGTTAGCTGGTGTTAGCCCTGCTCTGCCAGCCATCCAGCAGCCAACTCAGTTGGCTGTGCAGTGGACGGACTGGACTGTGGCTGTACAGCTAGATATTACAAGTGTTGACCAGTGCAAGATAAAGTGTGGTCAAGGCAAGGTGTGACAAACAATGGCGTGCCTCAGTGTCAGACATCATCAGGGAAGGAAGCAGAACAATAAATCTGAGGAAGCCCACTGAGAGTGTCTCAAGGACATTCAGTGCACTGGAAGACAGATTTGTTTACAAAACATGCTTCAATCCTGAATGATCTTGTGCACATGGTCCATTTGTACATGCCTCGTGTATGTGGTTTGGTTTGGTTACAAGACAAAGGATTTGTTCCTATAAATCTTGGCCAGACAAAGGAAATGTTCCGATATATCTTGGCTTGTCTTTTATCACGTTTTTGACTTGATCTCTTATTAAGCTCTCCTGTTGACATCTAGAATTCACCACTTGTCAACAACTTTTTATGCTGCTTTTTCCTGCAGTCTGTTTAACAACATCGTTTCACTTCGCTGTTTCCTGCCTCCACTGAGTACATCAGACATTCTTTCTGTACTTGACTACCCAGGTACTTGCTTGTTGTTCAGTTTCTTCTTATTTATTAACAAAATCCTTATCATCTGTACCTAAAGGAAGTCATTCTAATTAAATCAAAATGTCTGATATGCCCATGGATTCTCAACAGCTGTAGAGTGCCGGACCATCAATCGAGGGGACAGTGGTTCAATCCCACCTACTGCCGTTTCAAAACTTAGGCAATTTCGTTCACCCCACATTTGCCTGTGTCTTTCAGAAGAGACACTAAAAGCCGGTGGTCCCTTCTGTCTGGTGTCTATGCCAGGGGAAGTAAAAGATCCCACACGGGGGTAAATGTGTAACCTGTAGTGGACTCACTAATTCTAGAGAAGGACAACGTTAGCCCACGTGTTGGCTGTTTGGAGGAAACTACCTAAGAACTAAGAACCTAAGCTAAATTTAAAGCTACGTCTATTTCCTCAATACTAACCATCGATAGGGATGTGGATGTTTTGCTAGGAGCACTATCCAGTTGTCTTTGTCTTAAATTTTTCATTATTTTAATGGTTAACACCCATCGTCATTGGTCAGACAAGTAAGAAAATGAACTACAACGTACAACCAAATAAGTGGACCAAACTTCGACTGGTTCATGTAACATCTCTGTACAGCGTGGCATAATAAAGGCCGAGGTAGACTAAGGGGTTGTGAAGGTGACAACCATTTGTGGCATGTGGGTTGGTGTAGAATGTGTGACTGATTTATTGAAACACAACTTGCAAGGCAAGAAGTGTAGCACTGTACGTGTGTGTCGACCTCGACTAATGCCTAGCCACACGAATATCTGTGGCAGGTAGTGTCAACCAATCCTACACTGGCAGAGTGTTTACAATGCTACGGCCAGCACAACAATGGCAGGGAACTTGCCTAGTGTTTATTTACAAGATCTTTTCTAGATTATTCATGGGGCATTGTCCGTGTCAGGAAACCATACGGAAATGCAGATGTTACTGATAAGATTCAGTATGGGTCACACTGGTTCGGTCAGTACAACTACAAGCCTGTGCCTGAACTGATCAATCAACTTGAAAGCCTGATAAATAAATCAGCATACAGCTATATTGTGTTTACGTATAATGACAAGATACATGTATATATTGTGCCCATACCAATGTTTTCTGTCAACTCTGGTCGATGAAACATGTGTAACACTTGGTTTCTTCAAGGCTGAAAAACCTGTTAGAATATCTGCAGACATCAGGCATACATTGTGACTACTGCATGAATACCTGTCATCTAACAAAAATTATTGCAGTGTACCAGATATCTAGTGCCTTAGTTTTGTCAGTGCTGGAGAAAAAAACGTGTTATCGATGATCCTTTGCGAGCAAACATGCATCATTATCAAACAAGCTGATAAGCAGGGTGGTCTAACCCACACATTCCATACAAACTGAGTGCCAAGGTATATCATATTCCACTTGTGAGACTGCAGTATGTAATATCTGTCTCATGACTAACCTATTTAAATAAATGGCCTCTATACATTAGTTAGTTATCACTCAGATCACAATTGAACATTGCTAGAACTCTGTTTCAGACCGGTGAACTAATGCAGTATCTTTTTTATATTTATTATTTTAATTATCTAACAAACTTACTATTAATACATACATTTTATATTGAGGCCTTGAAATGACACAATCTATGGCAACATGACTAGTTACCTGTCAATCCTTTAAACATAAAAATGCCACAATGACTGTCAGCCGTCAGAATAATAAATAAAAAGTGTGTCTTGAGCTGTCTCTACCTGACCTTGAGACAGACAGCTTCATTTCATTTCACCTGCTGTTCTCGGAATGCTCTGGTTGAGCTACAGGTGGATTTCAACAGAAATTACAATCAGTACAGTTCAGTTCAGACCTGTCTACAGAATATGACCCATGATTTGGGCAGTTTTATGTAATTCGCCGGAGAGCATAATATTATTATCTTAAGTGGATTCAGGTGCTACGTAAATTCCCATATTATGATGTAATACTATGTATCCCAGCAAGCCAGTGCTGCTGAATACACCAATACTGGGATTACATACCCTGACATATCAAATGTGAATTCGTGCCAACACTAAAATCATCTATAAAAAAATTGCAACAATGGTCTGCAACTCCTGACAACTCAAAACATTGTTGAAGATTATGGCAATGGTTTGACGACTCTATGATGAGTAAGTAAGGTTTATCATGGAATCTCTAGTTTATGTTGGGCAAGTATTAAGAACGACTAAAACAGTAATCGATATATGTGGACATAGCACAACAAATTCAACAAACCAAATAAATTCCAAGAATGAAATATTTACCAGTGAATCCACATGGTCTTTGTTTATCCATTATATAGCATAACGTCATAAACCAATCATATTCATATTACCTGCTATCTGATTATGATGATTTGAGCATTGGGAATCAACGCATGTCTCGTCTGTTCAATATGCATGCACGACTGATATTCATCAGTTCCTGGGTCATGACAATGTGTGTACAAATGTACATGTGATTCTACGTTGACATGATGGGGATATAGGTGGAGTTGACAAATTCACCATGGTTCATGAGAGACAACATCATAAAAAGACTGCCACCTATATTCAGGACAGGTTACCCGTAAACAAGAGTACACGTCTGTTAAATGCCTCATATCCAGAACATGCAACTTCCATATGGATCAATCACTACACGTGCCTCAATAATATAAAAGTGTCATTAGTGCAGTTGTATTTGTCATTCTCTGCTGGCTCACAATGCCTGTTAAATTTAGCACATTTCAATGAACATTACAAGGGTCAGGCAGTAAGCTGTATGCAGCTAGATTCACATAACTCAGCAAGACATCAACTGGCATGTTAACTCAATGGTGGGTACTATAGGATGAGGCGTGGCTTCGTCCACAGAGTTCACACAGCTTCATAAAAATGTTGCCCAAGTTGTCGCTGTACACAGACCATTTACTTTAGGCCTATTTAAGCAATTCTGTTTTTTCTCGTCTTATTTTATAATAATTTCAACCAAAACTATGCATCTTTTGTGAAAACATGCTATTTAGTTTTGAATAATTTGTCATTAAGCAAACTTCTAAAATAGTATTATTCAGGAAGTTGTGGCAAAAACAGTTCAAAAGTAATCCAACACTAGATACTAAATAAATATTACTTAAAAATTGGCTAGTTATACTTTCACAAAACTACATGCTTCTTTATTAAATCAACTGTGCATGTATGTAGCTTAAATGAGTAACACACTTAGAAATTGGAAATATTATATTTATAAAGGTATATTAACAATCACGGCACCCACAGTTGAAATGTTCCCTTCTGGCCTCTCTGAGACCTGAGTGGTTGTCTAATCTCCTAGATAATAGTTACATGGACTAGACAGCACTCTTGCAAATTGCAGCTTTGATATTATGCACATAGTCTACAAGATTAACAACTAGATAGTCTTACTAAACAAAATTTAACAGGAACAAAAGAATCTTTTACAATCACAGAGACATTTGAGTATGATCTACATGGCAAACAAGCCAACATTTAAGCTATTACAGCACTTTAGATTCAAGCATTTTACACCACAATATATAAATTAGAGTTAAAATTTTAGTTAATTTTTTCTACATGGTGGTTTGATTGCAGGGCTTTATGCAGGATAAAATTATTGCCAGTCACACATGTTTTGGTGGACACATGGATGTTAACTGTTAAGCCAGTTTACAAACTTTTAAATGTGTCTGATGACCTGAAATGGACTACAAACACACGTGTGACACCATTTCCACCCACTTTCATGGCATAACTAACAATATCTATGGTTTTGGAAGACTTTTTGCTCCTTCATTTTTTACCCGTCCACCCATATTTCTACCCGTCCATATTTGTTTTTACCCGTCCAAATGACGGGTGGACGGGTCTCTACATAAAGCTATGTTTAATTGTCAATATCTAATATAGTATGTTCAATATCCTTTCAGAATTGAAGTCTAGACCATGATATCTAGTCTCGAAACATAAAAATATCCTTTCAGAATTGAAGTCTAGACCATGATATCTTGTCTCGAAACATAAAAATATCCTTTCAGAATTGAAGTCTAGACCATGATATCTTGTCTCGAAACATACCTGGACATGGATAAATGACTGAGTGCAGGGAGAGTACTGATGTCGTCGATTTAGCGTAAACTTCTCTTACAAATGTCGTGAAAAACTGAACCAATTCTATTAAAACTGTTTGGTTTTCAAAGTATATAGCTATAAAGGAATGTGGGCAGAGAAATTGGGCCAGTGCACAGCAGTATCTAGTGTCTACTACAGTGTACTGCAGTTACCAGTGCATTCACCTCACAGAGTTATGATTCACCTACACTGCAGCCTCCATTCAAACCTAACACCCAGACAAAAAGGTCAACTACACAGCCCTACTTAAGCCACTGACCATGACCTTCATGCTAGACTGTCTGTGGCTTAAGGGACCTTGCCAAAAGGCCAGGTAATTATGAAACTGGAAACAGCAATGGATATGTTCATAATTGCTACCACTGGTGCTACTGGCTTGGCGTAGTAGCTCCCCCAGCATGTGTAAGAACTGCTCCTGCAGTGAAGTAGATGTGACGAAGACGGTTGTGTCCAGCGCCGCCTGCTGAGTACCAGGTGCCACGAGAACTGAACACACAGCACGCCTGGATGAATGGTCATTAAACTGATGTATGTACTGCCGATCAGACGACAGACGTCTACATTATTACAGACATCATTCTGTGATACCAGGTCGAGAAATGATTCCCAGGGCGTGGCAACAAGAATCACTTCAAACAATGGAACGAACTGACATGGATACTGGATGCATGAAATATTGTTTAAGATGTCACAATGCTGATGCATATGGCAGATGATGAGATTTCTCCACAATTGATGCATTTAGACGTTTTCCACACAACCACAATGCAATCAATATGATGACTTCGCGGAGACAATATATAGCACCATAGGTCATCTAGGCCTACTTGTCATCATAGACAGACTTCTAGGTAGTATTTTCCCAGTCATCTCAATATGACAGATAAACCATGGATTTACAAACCAGAGACAACCATAGGCAATCTAACCCACAATAAGATTGTGGACTTAGCCAAAAAAAAAATTGTTATGATCAGGAGTTGTTGGTTAATACTTCAACCAGCTTATATCAGAATTTAAAATATTGTGAGATTTGTTTGTTATTGCCATACATTTATTTTTTAAACATTAGTTTTAAAATATAGTTTGTTAGAAATTATGAGTTCTACATAATTATAATAATAATAATACAGTGATCTACATGGGCTTTTCCAGATAAGATTAATATATTGGGAGACATTTTTATTAATAACATACACCTGGTGATGTAGCCAAGCATAATAAAACAATTAATAGCAAACAGCAATCACATTTAATATATATATATATATATATATATATATATATATATATATATACATATAAGTGAATTACAAAATAATTACAATTATTATTAATTTTGTCAGGCAGTGAACATGCTTATCCTAGGAGTAGTACCCTACTGCAGAACTCACAAGTTTGTCTGGAATAGCCCTGTAAGTGAGACAAGTTGGCGTGATCTGATTGCTTAATTTAGCTGACAACCTTCAAACCAGAGCAATCCAATCATCACAAAGACCACCCAGCCATCACAATAGGAAGATTAACTAATTAAAATTAATGTCTTATCAGTGTTTAGTTTTATATTTTGGTTCTTCCCCCAGACCTACAATTATAATTATTCACATAAAAATACAAGTGAATAAATTATTTACACTATAAATTACATTTAAACACAAGTATTCCATTTTCCTCAGCCATACTATTTAATAAATTTCACTGATAAATACTATAAAAAAAATGCAACCCAAAGTAACACAGATTTATTTATTAAATTAATACTCCGTAATTAATTACATAGTCTTAATGAATCACCTAATGTTACTGACTTAGTTACAGCTTCAAATGTCAGTCTGACATTTCATCTATCAGTACTATTCTGAGAGCTACCAACACACTGGTTAGACCAAGTGCTGTAATACTTTATCTTGGCAACCCCAAAACAAGAGGTCCCTTAGTGAGTCCAGTTGGGGCTAGACAGCCCTGGGACTCGTCACAGACATCAGGGATCATTACTGCTGACTAAAGAATGCTGTGTGTAGCTATAAAAAGCTGTAGTCTGTTACGCTGGGCTGAATTACCTGTGCTCTCCCTAGACAGCGAGGTTTCCGAACTGATTCTAGGTGCACCAGCAGCCATTACTACACAAGTATTGTTTATTGTTTTCCTAGATGTGTGTTTGCTTTTAATTAACATTCCAAAACAACTTGTAAAGTTCTTCTGTAGCTGTAAAATTCTTCTGTAGCTGTACACAACAAAACTATTTGTATCATGTGCTGCTATAATAATATTTTTTTAATAAAATAACAAATAAAACAAAATAGGATACCGTTTTGACAAAATAATCAGGCTCTATGGTTTAAGGAAAATGTGTTGCTCAAGCACCCTCATTTATAAATCCATAAAATTTGCAATATGCTTATGTGAGAACCCATTTTATTAGTGGAAAAAAGCTGTACATAGATACAATCATTACTCATACTTAGTTTATATTTACATGGCCCATGCATTAAAATTCAATTCTGAAATAGCCATACATAACACGTGAGCTCCAGATATTTCACATTGATGGCGTGCAGATTCATGACGGAATTTATCCTTTTAAAAACATTGTGTTACAGCCCAACACATTGCACTTATAAATGTGACGTGCTTTGTGTTTCCTGCACATGTAATGCTGTATGCATTGTAATTGCAAGTTTGGGCATGCCACTGGTACACAACTGTACCCCGAAAGGTCAACCAAGGTACAAGTCCCTTACATAGCTCACCCCTTGTACAAGACCCACCCTGTGCTGACTGATAGACTTTGGTAGAGATCAAAGCACTTCACACTTCCCCCTTGGTGAGTCTGACATGTTCATTCATTCAAATGCCAAGTCAACATTTTGGGTGCAGTCCACTGTGTTTTCAATGCGGTCAGGTTTGGGCAAGTTATGCTTGCCCAAAACAACACATCACTGTGTCTACTGACTAAATCAATTGAAGCAAATGGCATGTATAACAAAATAGCTTAGATTTAAACTGTACAAGGATTGAACATTGGACTCAAAGACTGAAAGAGACTGGCTTTGTGATAAGACATCTCATTGGTTGTTAATGTTAACCTTGACCTAGTCAGACCTACAGATCTTCATTATCTAGCATACAAGAAACACCTGGAGCACTGGGCCATTGTATTTGACAGATTATAAAAATAAATTAATAATTAACCAAAAAAATTATAATTCTGTCCAGTCACAGTTAAACTTCCAGACATTAGTCCTTAGCACTTGAATGCAATGAGTGACCCATCTTTATATTTTTGAAAACAAAATTAAGCATTACAGCATTAATTAATTTAACATGCAACCCAGTTTGGTTGAATAAAATGGAACACGTAAAAGATTAGTCATTCGTCGGTCTTGATACATTATGTATACCGCATTTAACATTGTTTGAAGTCAGTTCACACTTCTGTGAACAACTTATTAAAACAGTCAATGCAAATGTACAACTGACAAAATATAATTAACAGAATACTGACATTAATCTATCAATCAACCAACATATAATTTTTTTATTTATGATATAAAGATTAGTACATTTAGATATATAAACCTTTGTTTCTTTATCAATATAATTAACCACATTTTTTTAAACAACACAAATGGCTATTATCAATTTTATATAGCATGACTGACCACAATTTGCCAACATATCTGATAAAATTATTCATAATTAAAAAGCGAAACACATCATCATTTAATAGCAATTAAAGCATCCAATCAAGGCCACGATCAAAGAGAACATGTTAAGTACTCTGTCAATAAAGCCACCAGTCCAGTACACATTCGATCTGTTTAGGCTTAGGCTCAGCCTGTGCTAAGAGTAATCTTGGAGCTGTACCATTCTATTCTTTAATTTGACTGCCTAGTTTTGTTTGTTTTGTTATGTCAAATACGTGAAATGATGGTCATGATAGCTAACAACAATACCCACCACAACTATCTGCGTGTAAAATTAAAACGTAGGAATGAGCTGAACTTTAACAGGAGTAACTATAACGCAGGCAAAGCGAGTATGCAAACGAGTGCTGCGGTACCTGAGTACAAAGGCAGGAAGCGAACTGTCACATCCACGCTCGCTCGCGGGTGATAGCGGTGGTTGAACCCATCGCAGATGGCGCGTTATTCCATCAAATAATATATACATTCACCGGAAAATAGGTGATTGCTGATGGGTCTTACCTTGGTGTGTTTTCTGGCTGGTCAGATTTTGTAGATCTGCGGCGACTTCTGGACGACTCCAACATTACACGGCCTTGTACACCCCGCGAGCGCAGAGTCGGTATAGATGGTTTGATTGGCATTTTACCTACTCCATTCAATTTAACGATACAACCAACTTTTGTCACTTTTCCCTCGGTCGATCGGCTCGATTTTTCACCACACAGATAGTCACGATTTACTCCATTTTTTCTACACATTTCAGTGACGGTTGACCAGGCTTTGTCACAGGAATCATCGCTCTCGTGGACGCTATTATCTCCCTGCACGCTACCGACAACCTCCATCTTGCACGCCTTCTTTCTGACGTCATCAATGTTTGAGCCCACGTTCCAGTGATTCACCATAACTTGAGGGATTCCCCAATCAAAATGGCAGGAATCCCGCGAAAGCAGCATGTGGGCTGTCAAAATACAAGTTTTTCTTTATGTTTCCGTTAGTGTAAAAGGATCTTAATATGTGAGTATGATTTATTTAAGACGTTGCTATTATAAGGGCTCACTATTTAACATATGCATATAAATGCGTAGCCATGCGGCATGCTGATGCTTGTTGGTTTGATTTTGAAAATGAGATCGGATTATCAATTCGAGTTGTCACGCTTGAACGATTTTATTACTGGATACTCTGGCGTGTACTTCCGGTAATTGCAAGCGTTCCGCTAGGTGGCACCGTTAGCATCAAAGGTAAACAAACTCTCGTGATTCACTCTCGTGATTCGGCTAATTGACAGCGTCTGTTATTTTCTAGATCAACAGCCTCATATAATAATTTTTATATACTTGTCCACTCCTCCCTGGGCAGACTGCAGAGCTAGAGTGACTGCCACAGAGCATGGCTGAGCCTGAGGGCATTGACGTTGTTTAGCCTTAGGGCGGTTAAGCCTTAGCCTTTGCCTTTGGGTAGCACAGCAGCTATCATAGACATATAACAATGACAGGGGCTTGCAAACAAATTCAAAAATCACTTTACCATGCTTATGACAGTGCACGTTGATTGTATGTATAATAGGTAACAAGACACTGTTTACAGAATTTAAATATCTTCATGCAGTCAAACATTATGGCAATTTTAACTTTCAGAAAATGATGCCTAATTTGTGACCGCTGCATAGCCTGCTGTGTGGCATATGTTCATACCAGGTCTGGATCCCTCAACTGAAATGCAGTTGCATACTGCTATAACCTTATATAGTTTGCCAGATATGTTTGTAAAAAAATTTTTTTTTACCTCAATATAATGTGACATTGAGATGGGTATGACCTTGAAATAGCATTAGAAATAGAACTTGAAATAGAAATTATATATAGATCCAATATTACTTATATATTATTTGGTATATTTTCAGGGTAATTTGTCAGACATTTAGCAACTTTTTTCTATTCAACTCTCTTCAAGGCCCAGTATATTGTTCTGCACCCACAATGGAAGCTAATGTATTCTTAATAGAATTGAGTATTTTCTTGTGAGACTTTAGTAACGTATTTTATGTCAGTATTTATACAAGTTAACTGACTCGGTACAAATACCGTTTTGTGACAGGCTTCAATAACCTTTACATATGCTTTATTAGCAGTATGACATATAGCACATATTTCTATAGCAAACTTGTCAACCTTGACATGTCTCTTGGCGATGTTTCTGTATAAATAAGTTAAAAACGAACCAGTAACTATAAGCAGCATACGTTTTGATTAGCATAGGAAATAATCTCACGATGCCAATATTTTATTGATAAGATGCTCAAATTAGCACATAAATAAAAAATATTAACCTCATTAGAAAAACTATATATTTGGATATACATTCATGCCTTAATAGTCTTTAAATAGTATCATGTTCAAAGATGCAGTTAGATTATAATTATATTAAATTACTAAAAGATTGCCGTCATTGCATCAGCGCAATCCTGAACAAAATGGGCAGTAAATTTAAAACGACTTAGCTACAATGCGCTACATGCGATTTGTATGAAATTGTCAGGGTCTTATTAAATTACAATTAACTACTAGCCAAACTTCGGCTACTAAGATATAATTATCCAAACATATCACATATTCACTCATCAAAATTAAATAACACCTTAAATTTTACAATTCACAAGGTGGCATTCTCTGTCATCTTGGGCCAGATAAATGTGGTTTCATCATCATGCGATTAATATGAGGCTCTTAGAAGGAGTTTCCCTGGGCCTCCCCTCATGAACAGATAAGCCTAGTGGACACAAATTGCAACCGACCTACCGACGCGCCCCTAGCGGATTTGCAGGTCCCTAGCAATGACAGAAAGATAACAAAACCAGTTTTTGTAGTATCATTTTAACCTACACCACATTCATGTCATACAGTTAATTATGGCCTTTAAGTGACGACAGTGCTCCAGAGTGGGATTATGCACTTAAGTGGGAGAAAAGGAAGAACACATATCTAGGACTAGACTAGAGACAGTCAAGCAGTCCGTAGTCAATGCTTTGAGGTTTATGATGATGACGGAGGAAGTAATTTAGCTTGTGAAGATCGCTAGGTTAACATTTAAATGGCAATACCAGACTGAGTTAACAAATATTTTATAGCTCCAAGGCAGGAGTCTGGACCTATTGCAATAGTAAAATTTTAATGTTATCACATTCACATGAAAATCCCTCTTTATGTAGCAACTGTAAATACAATAAACTAAAAACAAACCAAGACAAGTTACTGAAAGGGGTGATTTACTGTAGTTTGACCAGTGACACTGAAAACAACCCTGAGTGAACACCCACCTCCAACTGATCAGTACAGCCTGCAACAAACAGTTGGGAAGCAGTATGAGGCATACACTTACACACTTTTGACACCACATGTTACACACTTATACAATGATGAGCAAAGATGGAAATACCAGAAATTGACAACATAGCATATACAGGATCTTGGCATAACATTGGATAGATAACAGAAATTCCAGCAACATATTGGTACTGAAGTGAAAAAGGCAAACCAGACGACAGGCTATATGAAGTACACATTCAAACATTTGGACAGTGTCAGTTTCAAGTTGTTATATATAGCATCGGTAAAATTACAACTTGACTCCATCTGGAATCGACACAATACACAGCAGACACCAGTACCCTTTAGTGGACATACTGGAGAACAACTACCTAGGGTAACCTAATTCCAGAAATAAGGAACTATGAAGACAGAATAAAACATATAAACTTATCAAACCTAACATACTTACACACAATACATATTCATTAATTACTAATATAAAGTCATATTAATAATCATCCTACAAATTATATTCAAATTAGTGTACATATATGATGGAAATCTAAATCTACAACTCACAACAAAATTCAGACATGTATTGTGTATAGGGAGAAATGTATGTGTACAATTATTTCAACTGTTTTGTTAGTTGTAGATTTAGCATGGCTGATTGGCAGTTTCCACCCAGTGAGCCGGACTATATCCCTGATGTGAACACCCAACAACCAGGTATTTTTTAAATATGCTGTCCACTGCTAGTTTCAAAGTATTTGACTGTGTGATTCCTGACAGAAAGGGTATTACCTAACAGATGTGTACCAGATATTTCTGGTGGTGAAATATGTACATGTTAAACACATTGATTTTCACAAGGGATTTCAGATGATTTATGTTAGATCATCATGATGTATATGTATACATTACGTGTGTGCGCGTGTCTTTAAAGGTGCAAGGTGTTGCACTCTTGTCATCGATCAACTTGGTAGATGTGTTCAATCTATGTAAGTTAAATGGGGTCTCAAATGCTTGAATAATCATCATATAGACATAAGAACATAGCATTTACAGATATGTGACCATGATTTGATGAGCATAGAGCCATGGTATATATTTTTTTAATTTGTGTTCTAAATAAAAAGCTTAAATTATATTACAAGGATTTAAGGTCAATGAAATGATTAAAAACGCCACTCTAGTTTGTCCTCATTAATATTCATGAAGTAAAGATACGCAAATTCGTATCTGCTCCATGGTTGTTCAAGCGTTTCAGTCCCCATTTAATTTTAAGTGTCATCTATCATTTTTTAAGAATCTAACACAAGGCTTCACATTCACACACACCGAGTTTCTAGTTTTGAACTTTATGGTATTTAAACAGATAATACAATACCAAGAATAAATATGTTAAAGTTATTACATTAAATAAACCCAAGATAGTAATTTGATGGAATTGGGGGAAATATATAAAATTGGAAACAACACATCTAAATTGTAAAAAAAAAAAACTGGACACTATTTATTGCTTTTCATCTGTTATTAGTTGTTACTTTGATGTTGGCTAGCCCCCACACGCCATATTGACCATATTGGGATGGAGTATAACCAGTGAGGCAGGATAACCACAACACATCTTGATATCTACATGCAATCCATCACTAATTCAGTTAACATCCTGCTAATAATTACCACTCTGAGTGATTTTGAACAACAGAAAAAATACCCCCCTCATCAGTCAAATCTAATTCATTCATCTTTCTCTCACCAGGGGATGAGGATGTGCTGCACAGACGAGTTGGCGCAGGTCACAACTCCGATGATGATGATGACGGTTCGACCAGTGACACGTCATCTGTCTATTCAACGTCAAGTACATCCGGTGTGTCATACAGTGAAGAGTCGGGGGAACGACTGGAGAAACCAGATCGATCCAGTTCGTCAGATGTCGATGATACGATTCCCACATCGTTCAAGAAAGGGGCCCGTATATGTACTACGGGCGGACGTTCATTGTCTCCGTACCAGGTCTTCTGCTGACGCTCGCTGTTGGCGGCGAAACGTAAGTTTTTCCCAGGGAGCATTCAGTAATCATTGATGGTGGAATTTTGCTGATGGACATTGCAGAAATGTTTGGAGAGGGCATATTTGAATCACAATGTTACTGTAGACAGTAGGAATTGGATTACTGACAGAGATGTATTGTTGATATCCCTGTGGTGTGGAGCTGTAACCCAACATTAACCAATTTTCTGCTTAGCACAGTTGGCAGTGTTACCCACTCGATCTGTGCATTATAGTTTTATAATCGATTCATTCATCTTTATGGTTTCTTCTCGCAGTCTGCTGGCCGTGATAACATGCGGAGGACTCATGGTGCAGCTGTGTCTGAGGTCAGGCAACAAGTCAAGGTCAGTAGGTCACATGTTGTGGTTCCCATGGTAACCATTAACCGATCCCACTTTTCGTTCCCAGAGTTGAAACAAATATTGGAACGAGGGCGTTTTAATTTCATTCTTTGCAATTTGCAACTGGTTACCAAGAATTGTACTAAAAGTAAAATCTTGTCGGGACGTATCTTTATCTTGTGTTGGTGTGGTAGTTATTTCACGCTAAATACGACCAATCTAGAGCGCAGTGGCTCAGGTGTAGAGCATTAGACTCTTGAGTACGAGGACCCGGGTTCGAATCCTGTGCTACGGTGTTAAAACTTTGGGCAAGGTTTTCACTCTACGTTGCTTCAGTTCATTCAGCTGTATAAATGAGTACCTGCCTATAGACAGTGGTGGATATTTATATGAGCAGCCTTCGCGCATTAATTGCAGCATGGTTGGGTGCTTCCGAGAAAAGTTGAGATGGTGTTCGGTTGAACAGGTTTGCCGAGGAGTAAAGTGTAAAGTGCTTTGAGCAGTCCTGAGGACTGGATACTGCGCTATATACGAACTTACCTAAATTATTGCTATCAACTGTCTCACCTAAACAGACACCTGATGTAGTAAAATGTACATAATATTATCAAATATTCTTTAGAATAATCCTTTTATATATATATATATATATATATGTATATATTTTTGATATAGTACAACTGTGTATCACTACAATGTGAATAACAGTGTTGTCATGTTTCACATACCTATATATTATTAGATTTAAATGTATAGGGTTTTCTGTAATTTTTTCCCACCATATATGTAGCAGTTCAAAGGGGGTATGAAATGCTTGTACAAACATATCCTCTAAATGGTATGTGCTTATATTTCAGCCCCCTTTAAGCTGTATGTGTATGGAACTCAGAACTGAACTGACACACAACCGTATTTTGCAGATCCCTGCTGGCGTATGTGGTTGCCTTCATTGCTGCTCAAATTATTGTTTTATACTCCGTTCTACCATTGTTATGGTAAGTAAGTCACAATCATTTCTTAACATACACAAAACATGTCTTGATGTGTAGGATTTTTGTGGTGCCACCTAGTGAATGTTTGAAGAAACTTGAACTTGTTTAATGATTTGAAACTATTGTCAAAAGAATTGTGTACCTACTTTACTAAATAGCAACAAATTGTTGCAGCTGTCACTGGAAATAATCACATAGTGAAACGTTTGAAAGGAAAAATACTGGAGTAAAATATTCATAAAATCATATTATTTCAGTGTCAACAGTTTCTAGTAGCTTTTCCCATGATGTTTATTTCGTAATTGATACAGATATGGCTGTCATTACTTAATATTTTCGTAGATTATTAGGAAAATCTACATTATGAAGTTTACAGTAACTTTGTTATAACTGTTTGATGTAATTATCTATACAATGGTGATGATATTTTGTTTGCATTATTCTAGGATTCTAGGAAGAGTTATATTGTGTTTCTATTACTCCAGGAAGTATATGTCATCGGTGCATGTGTTTCTATTATTCCAGGAAGGCAATGTGCAAATATGCAGTGATGTTTTGTTTGTGTTATTCCAGGAAATCACTGTATACGTACATAGTGATTGTGCCAACGATCAACATGTTCAGTGCCATGACGGGAGCGTGGTTTCTCCTCAGTTTTGACAACTTCGTTTGCCATGAACATGAACTTGCTCAGGTTTGTATGTTGAGCCTGCAGCAAGGGCCATTTGTTTGTCCTGGGGTATGGTTCTGGTTGTGTTCTGAATTGTGGTAATGAGATGTTTTGAAAATAAATTAGTACATTTTGTAACTGAAGTTATTGCCTGAAACCTCGGTGTAATCTACTTCATAGTACTTATGTGAATACAACTTTGTCCTGGGCTGTGCTTCTGATGAAGATATCGACCACCATTCATGTTGTTGTCTAACTTTATAGGTTGCAAAAGAAACCATATTAAACTGACAGATGAGTCTTCTGAAAGGTAGTTATGAAAAATGAGTACTTTTTTAATTTATATTTTAGCTTCAAACCTTGATGTAATCAAAGTCCTTATGTGAACAATGCATTTGTTCAATTTAACACGGCAGATATAATGTTAATAATGGCATCTGATATGTTTGCTTATCTTGTTTCTGATACATTTTATAAATACCAAAACATATTAAGTATTCACCATTAATACCGGTACATGTGGTGTTTTGGTTAATTCATTGGACAAACTATTGAATTATTTTGTACTGTGATATAAAGCTGTAATATTTCCACAAGTTATTTACTATAACAATTGTAGTAAATATTTAAAATTTTAGTGAAATTCTGCACTCTGTTATTGAACCAACTTCACACAATTCTTAGCAGTAATGTCTTAAATTATTCACACTGTTATATTTGGATATTGGTGACTGGTTCACAAATTAGTGATCAGTAGAAGAGGAAGTTTTAAACTTCAGCAACATTACTGGGCCAACAAATTGGAATATTTGCATAAATAAAAATATTCATAACTACCCACCATGTCTGTCCTTAAATGTTATATTTTGGTATTATAGTGTTGTTAGACATAAACACCCATGTATGATTCAAGATGTTGCCAGTGTTAATTTTATATTGTGTTGGGTGATTTTAAATGTTGCAATGATGTTGTCTGATTAGGTTATGTTCTATTGCAGTGCATTGAGGTGCTGCTATTTACCCTCTACCCCGTCCTATGTGTCGTCAGCCTCACATGGCTCTCTATCACCCTAATTCCAACTGTCTACACACCCTACGTCTTCACCATCACAGGGTAAGTTATGTTGTCTCTCTGTCACCCTCATTCCAACTGTCTATACGCCATACGTGTTCACCATCACAGGGTAAGTTATGTTGTCTCTTTGTCACCCTCATTCCAACTGTCTATATGCCCTACGTCTTCACAATCACAGGGTAAGTTATGTTGTCTCTTTGTCACCCTCATTCCAACTGTCTACACGCCCTACGTGTTCACAATCACAGGGTAAGTTATGTTGTCTGTCTGTCACCCTCATTCCAACTGTCTATACGCCCTACGTGTTCACAATCACAGGGTAAGTTATGTTGTCTCTTTGTCACCCTCATTCCAACTGTCTACACGCCCTACGTGTTCACAATCACAGGGTAAGTTATGTTGTCTCTTTGTCACCCTCATTCCAACTGTCTACACGCCCTACGTGTTCACAATCACAGGGTAAGTTATGTTGTCTCTCTGTCACCCTCATTCCAACTGTCTATACGCCCTACGTGTTCACAATCACAGGGTAAGTTATGTTGTCTCTTTGTCACCCTCATTCCAACTGTCTATATGCCCTACGTCTTCACAATCACAGGGTAAGTTATGTTGTCTCTTTGTCACCCTCATTCCAACTGTCTACACGCCCTACGTGTTCACAATCACAGGGTAAGTTATGTTGTCTCTCTGTCACCCTCATTCCAACTGTCTATACGCCCTACGTGTTCACAATCACAGGGTAAGTTATGTTGTCTGTCTGTCACCCTCATTCCAACTGTCTACACGCCCTACGTGTTCACAATCACAGGGTAAGTTATGTTGTCTCTCTGTCACCCTCATTCCAACCGTCTACACGCCCTACGTGTTCACAATCACAGGGTAAGTTATGTTGTCTCTCTGTCACCCTCATTCCAACTGTCTACACGCCCTACGTGTTCACAATCACAGGGTAAGTTATGTTGTCTCTCTGTCACCCTCATTCCAACTGTCTACACGCCCTACGTGTTCACAATCACAGGGTAAGTTATGTTGTCTCTCTGTCACCCTCATTCCAACTGTCTATACGCCCTAAGTGTTCACAATCATAGGGTAAATTCTGTTGTCTCACTATCACCCTCATTCCAACTGTTTACACACCCTATGTCTTCACAATCACAGGGTATGTTCTGTTGTCTCTCTATCACCCTCATTCCAACCGTCTACACACCCTTTTTTTTAAACATTTCGAGCTTTAAGGTGAAACCCATGATGTAAAATTAAATAATAGATTATAAAATGATATCAGAATTATACACTTATACAACCGTTTTGTGACTCAGGATGTATTTCGTGGACTTTTGTTACACATCTAACAAATATGTTATTTCATTTTCAATATCATGCATTCATGGTGGCGAAAATCATGAGTGGTGCATTTAATATCTTATAAATTGTACTTTAGATATAATAAAATCAGGTTATTAAAAATATATTAATACAGGTCTGTATACATTAAATAGTAAACAATAAAATACGACCAATATTATTTGCCGCTGTTTTATTGCAGGTTCACTATCTTGCAGTTTTATCTCGTCCCTGTGCCTTCGTCCTATCGCAAGCCAATTCCACAATCCAAGGACAACTGCAACGTGCTGGACCCAGTCTACCCAGCATGCTTTGCCCTCTTCTTCTGTTTTACACCGTTAAGTGTGTTCTTGGTCATAAAAGCTGCCACAGATGTCGGCCAGACATTTCTGGTGGTAACTGCTGTAAGTAAAGTACTCTCTGAAAGTGTGGTTCACATTGTAGAAAGTTTGTTGTATAAGTAATGTTGCTGCAATGCGAGAATGTAGTTGTGACTGATATGTTCACTTTTAGTAGAGAATTATGACTCTTTTGAACATGTACCATAGTTATCTGTGATATGATTTTATTTATTAATCATATTATTTTGTATTTTTTTCATTTATCTGAGTAGTTATGAAAAAGAAACCTTCCTTAAGATGATATGTTACTGTTCTACGTACATTATTAAAAATAGTTGCATCAACATTCTCAGGGGCATAACAAAATAAAAAAACAAATGTGTATTTCCTATGCATATTTTAGGTGAGACAAATTATACAACGTTTGTTACTGCAAGTTGTAGTGACATATTATTCTGCACATGAGTCACACTGAATGGTTTATATTTCTGTCTATAGGTGGAGTGTTTTTTCATAACTTCTTTGTCAATTTTCCTGGCAACTTTCTTCAATGTCCGGGAGTTTCTGGAAGGCGGAGGTAAGATTTGATCAGTTCCATTCACAAGAGAAGTCAGTAGAACAGATTAGCACGATGAAGAATCTGGTTTTTAAGTGTTTATTTTCTGAATTAACACAATATACATGATTAATCTTAGTATTTTTTTATTTTTATTACATGTACCATATCCAGATATCAACAGCACAGAAACAGCATGTTGAAAATGTCATTCCTTTGTGTTGCACAGTTTTTGCGCAGATTCTAAGATTGCCTAAATAGTACCTGGTTTAATTTAGTTAAATTGAAATTTTGGCAAATGGCTGCACACCCAGTTAACAGTGTCAAACTATGAAAGTTGTGAAATATTAAAACGATGTATTTTCTATTGTAGGACTATCATACCGCTGCATTACAATCACGAGACAATGTTGTGGATATGCATCTGTACTTGCATTTTGCCAGTTGCTGTACTGCCGCAATGTACTGTCTCACTTGTTACCATGGCTACCAGTTGCTATTATTCTTCATATGATCATTGGAGCTCTCTGGTCGTGCAGGAAGAAAAAGGTACATTTTGCTTCCATTTTTGTGTGTGTTTAGTTTAGTAAACTGTAATTGAGAAATATGTGTTCTTGCTGGAGAGCTCCCAAACTGTATAAAGAGTCATTAATTTGTGTCATGGAAGTAAAACGTTAAATGTGGCGGTTCTTGGCCATAGCTGAAAATATTACAGGAAATGTGAGTATGTTTATATTATAATTTGTTTTTAATATTGCTTTTTAAATATTATTATTATGGTTTTACTATAAAATGTCATTATTATTATTATTATTATATATATATTATTATTATTATTATAATGATACAGGGTGTGAAATAAGTTCGATCATCCAGGACGAGTAGTTTAGAGCTCGGACTAGTAAGAGCAGTCCTTTTAATTAGCAAAAACATACGCAGGACTAGCCCGGTAGTTGTCTGTAATGACGGACTACCAACTAGCTAGAAGTACCGTGCACCCTGATGATATATATTATTATTATTATTATTATAACCAATGCAGATCACCAGATTGATAAGACATCTCATTCTCTATTTAAACAACAATGTACTACATAAATTGGCATAACTTGTTGAATTGTGTTGTCTTCCCGTAGATGTACCTGCAGATAGTCACAGTGACGCTCTGTCTTTACTACGTCCTGCTCTTTTGTGAACTGCCTTGGACGCTCAAGTATCCTTAATCGTTTCTGCTGATTCAGCAAAATGTGTATTCCTACTACGGACTACATCCAGTAAACAAATGTTCTGTTTTAGTCTCTAATTACTGGTGAATTTTTAGATGTTATTTTGTAGTAAAAAAATTGCAATTAAATGAATTCTTATAAATAAACAATATTTATGGTGGACAAGTGCTAAATTCACGTTTTTAAATTGCTGACCGTGCTTACAATATTTTATGATATCATACCAAAAGAATATTACTTTATAAATAATTCACATTGTTGAAATCATGAGCAATCCAAATTTAATATAATGGAACTTTGTTATTAAGATAATTCCCCCAGCTCTTTGGTAAAGTGACCTGAGTAGCAAGGTGACTATAATAGTAATGTGACCTGAATATCAAGGTGACTAATAGCAGGAGTGTTTTCTATTCTTTACTTCACAAGACCCACTTGATGTCCCTAATTGTGAGATGGCTGCATTGAGGAGGTAACCATAAACAGATTCTATTGTAATTATGAAATAAATCTGTGAAACTAAAGATATGAACTTTACCATTTCTGGTACATATTGAAATGATTCGTTACTGCGATACTATGGACATTATCAAAAGGAACTATATAATTGTCTTGTGCTAAGACAATTAAGACATTATTTATTTATTTTAATCAGGATAATGGAATGACACAACTAAAACAGGCGTGATTTACTTGCGTCTGCAACACGAAGGCAAAATAATTATTTAAAAAATGACCACTTTATGATGTGATACCAAGGCATTATAATCCGTGACAACAATCGTAGTTACTACATCGGGGAAGAACAAGTGGCCATTGGAGTTGTATTTGGCTTGCTCCTTACCAACTGTCTGCTCACAGTCGCCTGTATGTACGTCTCCCTCTATCACACCACCGAGACGTTTGGTTCCTTCCTCCTCATCCAAACCCTAGGTAAGAATATGGGCAGTTCAGTTGAACCTAATGGGCACTGTTGTTTTCTGCTAGGCATCCCTGGTTGGCCATGGTTACCGTCATCCTTTTTCATTCCTCACTTTTCTCTCACTGCGTTCTCTATCAACAGTCTCCAAATCCTTCTATCTTCTACTGTTGTTCTCCATTCTCCTCCCACTTTTTTCAAATCTCTCTTAGTACCTGATGCAAATGAGGTAAATGGCTGTATTCTAAAACGGTGTTTCTCTGTATGTGGGTTTTAGCATGGGTGACTGCCTTTTCCTTCAACCATCTCGACTAATGATACAGTATTTTTAATGTTACACAAAAAGATCTGTCTATTCAAAGGCAGGTATATATATATATATATATATATATATATATATATATATATATATATATATATATTGTGAAAACAAACATGCAATGGTAAAATGTTTACATACAATATTAAAATAGATATAGCAATATTGTCTGCACAATAGATTATTGGGTCTAGTCAACATAAAAGGTTCTTTATTCTCATCACACAGGTAGCCAACATGAATTGCAATATTGGTTATAAATAATTATTTTTCACATATGCTGTCTGACTAAGAAAATATAAAAATGGATGAATTCTGGGGTCATATTGTGACATATGAGAAGGTCATAGTCATTGAGAAATTATTGTTGAGAAATTGCTTGAAACATCTTCCTTACATAACCATAATGTTATAAATATACTACATAGTTGATTTGAAAAGTGTATTGGTTTCTGTTTTATCAAGTGGGATATGTACGAAAACATTTCCTTATTATATTCGTTAGACAACTCGCTAGTCTAGTGATAATGTTTATGATATTTCAGGCGTGTGTTTATGATCGTCGTTGTGATATTGTAGGTTTTGTTTTGCTGGAGATGCTGCTACTCAGCAGTGGACTCTACTCTCTACTCCTCATGGCCAGTGTCACTGCCCTGCTCATCTATGTTGTTCTCAGGTGAGACCACAGCAAATAACTGTATAGTTTGTTCTATACGAATAAGCCTTTTAGTGTTGGATCTTGTCCAAAGTCAGTTGTGTGTTGTTTTTGTTGAACGTAAGTCAATTTACAATGCATTGTGGATGAGTGGGCCCTGAAAGGGTACATTGGTGGGGTCATAAGTGTTGGTGGAGACTGGAGGTTGCCTTTGTGTGGATGTTGGAGTAATATGGATTGCTGTGACAAAAGCATTGATATGTTGTAGCATATAGCTTAGGTTTGGTTATGATTATGTCAGTACATTACAACCAGTTACAATACCGTGGGCACAGTTAGAAATGTCAGCAAAAAGAACTGTTTTTTAGTGTAATATTGTAAGACATTCAAACAAAATATGCTTCAAATTGGTTCAAGAAGCTTACAGACCTAGTAAACTGTATTTTTTTCAGGTTGCACTACAGCAAGAAATTGCTGTGGCAGCCAGCTCTAGGCATTGTGTCGGTTCACTTGACAGTGCTGTGGAATGCAATCAACATCATCTATCCCAGCATGCAACGTGAGGCATCGACAAGTCATATGAGTGACCTCTTTGACTTTCTCGCGGCCTGGTTGTTACTGACTAACCTCTGTGGGATGCACCTGGCCACTTGGACGGAGATTCTTGACAAGAGGAAGGTAAGATTTTGTTGTAACATAGAACTCATTTAACCAATTGAAAATTATGTTCGTTGATGTTCATGTTCATGTTGATGTTTAATTATCGTTGATGTTTAATTATTGTTGATGTTTAATTATCTGTTTGTTATCATTTAACATTTTGTCTTAAGGTGTAAGCTTAATTGATTATGTACATTTTTGATATTGATGTTTTATAAATGTTGTATTTTACGTGCTTACGAGTGGAAGTACATTCCGGATATATGGCAATTTACAAATAAAGTTATTACTATTATTAAATTGTCTAGAAATGATTTATTCATTGCGATGCGTGTGGTGATGTGGTCAAAGCATTACAGAGGTCACTGACGCTGGTGGAACTTACTGATGTCGACTCTTGTCCAGTGGTTGACAGGGAGTAATTAAATTAAATGATGACTCCGATATAATGCATTATTGTCACAGATCAATGTCAGACACTGCTGACAAAAATGGGGGTGTATGCTAATTGGGGCGTGTAAGCTTAACAGAACAAATATGGTGTGTTTGTGATCCGACAGACGCAGATCTTAATCGTGTCAAGTTGGCTGATGTCATTGCTTGCGGCTCGTGCGTTTGTTCCCAAGTTAGTGTGGTTGATTGCCAGCAGGAAGGAACCATGCCTTGCTGATGTTCTTGGTAAGTAAAATACACAATACACTGACCCCTCACCCCTCACCCCTGACCCTTCACCCAGCCATGGCACATTACACCAATGTTCTTATACTCATCAGCGCGATTTTCTCCTTGAGGTAAATCTCGCTCCTTGAAACTGCTCTTAGACTGAAACAGGCTACAATATTAAGGGCGTCCATAAGTCCGAGACCCTTGTTTTATCTACGAGCTCCTTATACATCGCTTGGTTGGAGTGTAGAAGTCCATATGCCTCCCTTGCTTTAAACAATCATCCAAGAAGCTTAAAGAAGCGTATGTTAACAATCCAATAATGTCCATGGGTGCTACAATCTGGTGTCATCTTTAGTGTATAACAAGTTATAATACTCTATTAGTTCGAAAATAATTGTAAGCATGGCATATCATGCTGTTTTCCAAAACCTAGGAAATGGCGACATTTAATTGAAATAGGACTCAATAACCAATAACCTTTTCAAAATGTTATTAATTATGGTCATCTTTTCCATTAAAGCGACATGATCAGTTCGTGGCTTTTTATTTTTAATGCAAAATCATGTTAATCAGTATAAGTTATAACTATTGTAGCGTCCTGACCGCCAATAAATGTTTTATTGAAACAGAACTGACTTTGTAATGTTAAACGTCGAATGTTTATAAGAATACCGACGCTGTCACTCAAATCGCCGCGAGTGACACCCACCCTTTGACCTTTACCAACTGGGAGCCGTGCACCTGGCTGGGTGTGGCGTTAACTTGTGTTCACGTGATACTGCATCGCGTGATCATGCATTTCCTTCTGGGCTTTTAGCCACGCCTACAACGGTTTCGAAAACGCCTCGTGGTCGATGTGTACACAGAGTTAAGCGCCCTTACTGCGTCTATTTTCAACCCCTAAATGGTACATGAAAACATATTTTGACCGTATAACATGATTTTGCAATAAAAATAAAAAGCCATGAATGGACCATGACTCTTTAAGGGGACGTGATCTCCTGAATTCTACTTTCGTTGTTTTTCAACTTGGCATACTGAAAATTTCGAATAACATTAGTTATACATAAAAACAATTTTTGAGATTATTGCAATGTTTTTTTACCACCAGGTGGCGATGAGGTCACCACCCAATTTGGATATTGGTAGATTCAACATGATGGAGTTGTCTGGAAAACAGATTGACCAAATTTATTAAAGTCACCACTAGCTTACATAAAATGGCAGACAGATTTAGATTTATTTACTGTCAAAAATACTATTGGTGATTTTTTCAATCTTCAGTATTTTTTCGTAAGTCAAAATGTCATAAAATTATGACACGGAATCCAAATGCTATATCTAAAATTTAAGATAGTCATTGTCTAGTACATTATCTTGGTGGGAAATGCTGAAAATGTCAACAGGTTCTGTTGATAAATAGCTGAGAGAAAACAATCAGTAAGAGAGAAACATTATATCAGCCTGTTTGGTAATTATTGGCAGGAAGTACATTGAATGAATTGTCTTGAGCGTGGACATGTGTGAAGCATTAGGCATCATATCGCCTTGCTAATAAATTAACCAAGACTGTTAAATTGCCAATTTATTATGTGAATTACAATTGAAAACAAATTTGCTCAAATATTTCTGAAGTGAATGCTGTTTTGGGTTTATTACGAACATTCTGGCTAGTTGTGTACTTTAGTAAACATATTTATTCAAGCATAACAAGAACATCTTACTGAAAAAAAAACATGAACAGATAACTTGCCATTACGAGAATTTCAAGCCAAAAATATTGATTTTAACAAATATTTCACGTGTGAAATTTCCGCAGCCTTCTCGTCAGCTGTTGTGTGCGTGGTCAGCATGAAGATGACCGTTTGTCACCGCACATTGTGGAAACCAAACAAACATATAGGGACCGTCTCACTGATGCTGACAGTCCTACTGATCGCAGTACAGCCAACCTGTCAACTGACCAGGTGACTTGAGATGACCCCTTATTTACGTCATATTGGAAATGCAATTATTGCTGTATTCTTAAGGTGCTATGGACGTTGGAATGGTTGTACAAACATTTGTATTGACAGTAAGCAATTGGGACTAGGGGTATTTCTGTAGCTGCGTCTACTGTTTGGAATATGCTTCCTTTTAGGGTTAGATCAGTTGAAAATATTCGTAAAATCGACCATCATTTATTGGCATCATTTAAAAACATACCTTTACAACCACCATAGGTCTTTGGCATATCAATGGATAATGTACTCCATTTTGTTTTTACCTTCAGATTAATTATATCTTATTAATTCGGTCTGTGTAAGCTGTATATGCATTTTGTTGACAGATCATTTGACCAATAGCACATTTAATCAAATATGTGCTCGTAATAAAAAAGATTTTTTGATGTAATCAAATATGTGTTTGTAATAAACTGGTTTTTTGTTACTAGTTAACAATACAGTATTTTGCATTTCCATACAGATGTGACATCTTGAAATGGCTGCTACATGGCAGTGCAGTGTGTGGTCTTCTCGTGGTTACCAGGGCAACGACCTTGAACTCTATGACCCGAATACACATTGCTAGCATTGTGATTGGTGTGCCTGTTGGACTAGAATTAGCAGAGTTGGTATGTGTGTTTTCTTGTGATTCTTTCTCTAATAATGTTACATTTTATAGAATAAAATGACGTGAAATAACACATAGAAATATCATGTATAATATAAAATCAAAAAGGTTAACAAGAGTCTCCTATTAAGATGAAAGCTGATTGCTACCATGGCAGACACCCAAGTTAAAAAATAGAAGATATGTAACTATTATATAATTATTCCTACATGTTTTAAAAAGTAACAAGGGCAGTAATAAAGAAAGTACATGTAATGATTATATCAAACTTAACATATTTTCATTGTCTGGTTCTTACATGTTTCAGTCGTTTCGTCATCATTAAGAAATATTTGTGCCTCCTAGGAAGAATATGTGTGTGTCTACTGTCTATGTGTGTGCGTGCGTGCATGTGTGCGTGCATGCGAGTGAGTGAATGTCTGGTGTTCGGTAATGATATTAGATTGTGTTTATGTATTTAGTGTGTGTGTGCGTGTGTTTGAGTGCCTATTTGTGGTAAACATACTGGCAATTATAGCATTTAAACGCATACAGTATCCTTGCGTGAACTGTATCACAACTTGGAACATTTACCAAAGGATGTTGACATTTGCATGTTCATCAATCTGATACGATGTTGAAAAACTGCCCCAATATTCCAAAACGTCCAACCACAATCATCAATCAGTCAATTTTATTTCAACACCACGTGTCTCTACGAAGTGGATTCAGCGGTGCTTACATGTTAAAGTAAAAAATAGGTTACGAATGTAAAAATGACATTACAACACAGTGTATATGGCCTCTGTATTACAACAGATCAGCAGGTTAAAAGTACACATCGCGATAATAACACAATGCACAAAACCATGTCTAATCACATGACCACATCACATGACCACATCACATGACCACGCCACTGTTGTCTTCAGGTGTTTGACGACACAATGCCCACCTCCATCCATCTTCTCTACACCCTACTGACCACTGTGTGTGTGGAGCTAACCCTCGCTACCTGGACACCTGTCCACAACCTGGAGTCTGTTATCATATCCAGGTCAGTGAAAGGTCACTGGGGTCATGTGACATGGCAGACTGTCATGGCTACCCTAAGTGGTGTAATTCAGCATGTTTTACATAATGTTGTGGTCATTTACAGGTGTTACCTGTTTTTCACATGATTATGTTGCAACAATATTTTGGATGTTTACGTTAAATCATATTGGTAAGAATTATGAACAAACAATTGTGGCTGATTGTGTCAATTTTGTATCAACATGGGTGTGTTGTCTGGATAGTTTAATTAGCAATACCCATAAATTAATATTTTTACTCTAATCACTTGCAGTATTGACATGTGTGATACAACTATTTATCAGTGTGCGCTGTCACAAGTAGATGGCGTTAAATAAGAATATCAAGATGTTTTTTGTATTTGACATTGCATGAAAACTTGTCATTTTTAGTTACCCATGTGAACGCTTTTTTCACAGATTGGGCGTCTTGCTTGTTACGTCTGTTGTTCTCTCAATAATGGACCAGTTTACCACATCCACTGGCCAAGTTGGCGGCCATCATTGGCCACCGGGAATGCTCGGAAGGGCAGGTTTCTCGTTAGTCGCAGCAGCCATACTGAAAATGACCTCATTTCTGCAAGAGGCAAGTAGTCGTTTATGAGTTTATATATGTTCTAAAACACACTATTTTTTATTAGAGGTCTTTGAGTAGTGATCATCACAGACAGTGAGTTCTTTGTTTTTCAAATTGAGCTACTTTTCACTTTGATTTTTCATTGCTGCTCTAATTGCCATATAATAATTAATTAATAATAAATTTGTTGAATTTTTGCAGAGTGAATATCTGACAGCCCATGGAAGCATTCGCAAGTCTAAACTGCCAATCCTAGGAAATGTTCTCACAGCTGTGGCTTTTATCTCTGTCTGCCACCTGCAGCCACTGGCACACTGGGAACCCTGGGTGGGTAACTCACACTCTAGCATGTGATACACATGCTTTGTGCATGTGATGTACATGTCTCATGCATGTGGTATACATGCCTCTTGTCGCATACATGTGATGTACATGCCCCATGCATGTGATGTACATGCCCCGTGCATGTGATGTACATGCCCCGTGCATGTGACGTACATGCCCCGTTCATGTGACGTACATGCCCCGTGCATGTGACGTACATGCCCCGTGCATGTGACGTACATGCCCCGTGCATGTGATGTACATGTCTCGTGCATGTGATGTACATGCCCCGTGCATGTGATGTACATGCCCCGTGCATGTGATGTACATGCCCCGTGCATGTGATGTACATGCCCCGTGCATGTGATGTACATGCCCCGTGCATGTGATGTACATGCCCCGTGCATGTGATGTACATGCCCCGTGCATGTGATGGTACATGCCCCGTGCATGTGATGTACATGCCCCGTGCATGTGATGGACATGCCCCGTGCATGTGATGGACATGCCCCGTGCATGTGATGTACATGCCCCGTGCATTTGATGTACATGCCCCGTGCATGTGATGTACATGCCCCGTGCATGTGATGGACATGCCCCGTGCATGTGATGGACATGCCCCGTGCATGTGATGGACATGCCCCGTGCATGTGATGTACATGCCCCGTGCATGTGATGGACATGTCTCATGCATGTAATATAAAATTATGTATATGCTTCGTGCATGTGATGTACATTCCTTGTGCATGTGACGTAAATGTCCCATATGTGATGTATATGCCTCTTGCATGTGATGTGTATGTGATGTACATGTGATGTACATGCTTCGTGTGTGTGATATACATACCTCTTGCATGTGGTGTACATGCCCGTGCATGTGACGATATAATAAAAATACTAGTATATGTGGAGTAATTGTAAAGTGTGGTAATACTCACATCTTTATGTATCTCAGCTTAGAGGTGCCACATAATTATTAGTCGTAACCATAAATGGGGACAGAAAGAGAAAGCAACCGCCAAAGATTTAGAGTTGGAATGCGATTTTAAATTTTGTGAAAGGTTTTTCACTTCTAGTTTTTACCAGTGTTCCACTTGTCATGGTTTCGCTCATATGTCCCTTACATGTCCTGAGCATGTGGTAAACATGTCCTGTGCATGCGATATAGATGCCCAGTACACTTGATGTACATGCTATTTGCTACCCAGTATGCCATTTTTGCTAGACCTGCTCTTAGATAGCTTACATTTTGACAATAGACCAGGCATGTCTGATTTAACAATAATACCACCAATTTCCCTCAAATGACTCACTAATCTGCAACTTGTCTTGACATTCATAAATACTAATTATCATAAATTTCACAGTAACAACCAGCATTTATCTGTTGCAGGTGATGATGTGTTCTTGTATCACATTTCTCTTCCAACGAGACCCGATTGTGCTGTACGACCTCCAACGGACCAATCAGATCACTCTCCCAGTCCTCATTGCTACGGTGACCGTTATGGGGTCTGCCATTTTTGACTGTCACATCTGGTCAAGCCACCTGTTGTCACTGAAATTTCTTTTACACTTACTCGAACTGGGCCTTATCTTTGTGCAGGTTCCCGTTTTGTTAGTTTTCCTCAATATTCTCTGGAGCGGTGAGTTTTACATTAACGAGCGTTTTGTCATATTTCTCATGCCGCTGGCGAGCCTTCTGCTCGTCATTGGAAGCTCGTACATTGCTGTGGTGTTTGGTTTGTACACATTACTTGTCGGCATGTGGCTGATGATTTACAAGTTGCCTCTGGCAGTTCCTGAAGAAGACTAGTTCGTATCATTCAGTCATGTCCGTTACTGTTTCATATTCCATGGCTGAATACTCTTTCGTCAAATACTATTCAACAGTTTGAGCTGTGTTTGTCAATCTGTTTACTGCCAGGTGGAAGTCAGCCCAGCAATCTGGTGCCAAAATATCACTGAAATTGTTAATTTGACGTGCACAAAGTAATTGCTTGAAAATGCCAGTCACATTTATATTCTGAGTCAGATGTAATAGTAAAATGTTACATAAACTTTTAAGGTGAAATACTGATGTTAAAAATAAACAAATCCTGTTATAGTGTTAAGCCATGTTATTCTATCATCTATCAACCCATAAGTGACAACACTTTGTTTAATTTCGATCTCCGCATACAAAATATCATTTATTTACTTGGAAGTACATAGTTTTACAGGTGCTAATGATATGCCCAACATATGATCTCTGTCCAAACGTATTGTAGATTTTTTAGAAGCAATAAGATTTGTTCTTTGATTGCATAAACCAGGATGCATTTGCATATTGCAAAATGGTGGTGAACTGCCATGACTTCTTAGCCTGTTATTATACACAATCGTTGTTTTAGAATTGACGTTTCCATCTTTGATTTTATTATCTGAATGACGTGTTATTTGAACATTTGCTTAGTATTTAAGCAGTTTGAAAGGTTTCAACTATGGCAAAAGCTTTTGTTTTAGGAGTAAGACGTTACTAAAATAGTTCAGATTACCACAAGACGTATTTGTAATAATGTTTAAGCATTTACAGGTTATCAGCAGTGTTCTTCGATTTGCACAATGCATTTCCGTCGATTTACGCTTATAATTACAATGTCATGTTGATATTTATTTGAATAAAGTGGTTTTTATTTTGTTTATCCGGTGTCATAATTGACGTATCTCCAATGCAAAGATAGAAACACAGGTGATATTTCGATCAACCATTTAATAATACATATACGGTACGCCAACCTCCATGGGTAAAAATATACAAGACGTTTCGTGTTTAGTTGACACATGGAAAGAGGCACATTAGCAATGCAGGCAACTCACAGGGTTAGTGGAATAGGCACAGGGATACAATGTGACTATGACTGCACACGAATAGCTAATGAGGCCAGTGTAGTCTTAGGATGTATGAAATACAAGGGTGTCCAAGGCAACATTTGTTTCACAAAACTGCAGGTTTGTGATGTCGTGTGATAGTAACTTATCATAGCCTTCAAAATGCCAGCCCAGTCTGACCACAGTAACTAGAGCTGACTGAAACAAAACTGATTTGACCTGTGACCTTTCAGAATTAACAGGTGCATCACTATTAATCAAAATACAACTCGGCAAATCCTCGCATCTGATAAAGTTGTTACACTTGATTAATATTTGTCTGAAACATTTACATAACACGAGAGAGAACATGGCAATGTACAATGATCACAAGAGTCAAAATAATACAAAGTAACCTTAAAATGTTATACTGTAACCATTTGGTCCAGGAGACAATAGCAACGCCCACAAAGCTTTGTGCCCATTGTCAGTAGGTTGCTAGCTAGTGTGCCTTACTATTCGATGACGCCAAACACGTACACAGTTTCTGGACCTCACACTTTATACAGGTGTCCAATATATAGAGATGGACAGAATATTTTTAAGGAACCAGCCAACTCCCAGGTTTCAGTTTATTAATGAATATAATACTATAAGGAGATACTAAATAGGTAGGCTGCCCCCAAACTGTGATTATTTACTTCAAAATGTTGACAGTTTCAAAAATGACCACCCAAAACAGGTTCAAATGTTCAACAAAACCCCAGAACATACTTCACTGGCAGTATCGCTGTGTCAGACTGAGTTAACTACAGTAGCTTTTGATGTTCAACAACGTCCAATTACGGGCAGTTGTTTTAGTATTTCTGTAGGAAGGATCAGATCTGTACACTGCCGGTCGCACCTTGCCGACTTCATGCAACTGTAGATATTTCACACACAAAAGCAAGTCCAACAACAGTAGACAACGTTCATATTATCATTGACGTCACAGCTAGTGTTTACCCATTTGTGGGTGAGGCTGTCACATTGTAGCCACTGTCAACCTGTACTAATGACAGTGTACAGACGCTCTGAGGCTTAAACTTTATTTAACATGGTGTCCTTACACGCACTGGTCTTTATACACAGGTTTAACCATTTAAGCGCACATTACCACTAAAGCTCTGTTTATTTATTTTGTGTTTATTTTCTGTTAACCATTTTCTATAAACGACGAAGAACAATCATGCACACATCAGCAGTTTTGCCACATGAAGTAAAAAGCAAATCTGAAGTTGCCCTAAGCGCAACTACCAGGGTTTGTTTGGCTATTTTAGTTAGATTAACTTTGCTGTTAATTTTATTCTCTGACATACAGCAAATTTTACATTCATGAGGCAAAGAAAACTGAACACTTATTTGATTCTACAAAAGTTATCAATTCACTTTGCAGCAAGAACTCATGTACTACCTTGGTAGTAATGTAACAATGTGTCAAACTATTGCTGCATCATGACAGTAAATAAGGAGATGCTAGTGGTAATCAATTTATCAACAATTATCACTGATGCACTGAACTACCTATTTTGACAAACCAAATCGGTATGTTATTTGTGCGAGTGGAAAACAATGGTGACAAACTTGCTTCTCCAATCAATATTTATTCAATCAATATTTTACTTATTGACCTAATCTTGACAGTCGTCAATCATAGCAGCGTCATTCATCGATCTGTCAACTAGAATTGACTGTCTCCAAGGTGAGGTGATGAGGCCATTAATAAATTATGGATGGACTGCTCTTCATGGCTATTCGCCACTTCCGTTATATATTTTCATTATCATGACTATAGCACGTTTTAGCAGCAGTACTGCAATAATATACAACTATCACAATAATCCACTCTGTGAAGCAACATGTTGATGGAACGTACGACCAAATATAACCACTCTCACTTCGTAAAGTGGTGACAAAATCACAAATTTTGCACTTGTTTCACTTTGTAATTTTTACCTTAGTACATGTAGTGCTTTGGTGACAATAAACACAAGACAACCGAACTCGAATCATCTTCATGTTGGTTACTTTAGTTATTCATTTGCTATTTTTCTACAGTAAATAAATAACCAATATTAGTATTTTTAAGCAATGATTAACCTTTCGTTCTTGACCAATATAAATGCAACTCATTACATTGTGTCAATGAGCAACATAAGGAAAGAATAAATTATTAAATCATGTTGCACAATCAACAGATCGCATAATTAATCTCCCAAATAATTAAACACCAAAACAATCCCTCAAACTTGAGTATTGCAAACTTGAATGTGCAAAGATGTGTTACGAAAACAATCACAGCAGGATTTAATTTGTGCCAACTTCTTCAGACATTACCAAGCTGGTACAAACCATAAATGGACATTGAAGCTCTCCTACCGAGAAAGCACACACTGAGGCAGTGAACGAAATCTGCAAACTTGGGAAGCAACTGTACTGCCTCTGGGTGAGATTATTGACAAAAATTACATGTGTACACTTTCTGACCAATCGCACATGTTCCGGATAAAACGTCGATGTCACACTACACCACAAATGGTGGTCACAGAAACAACGGCACATGTGTCGTGCCGCAAGCGATGTGAAACAGTGGCACACGATCGATGCTCCATAGTCACAGCAAACTCAAGCGGTTCTTTTCCAGGAGGCGACAGTTTACACGACAGTGCTCCGTCTATGTAGGGGGCGCCACCCTCCAGACCCCGTTGGTGCCAATCCTTCATTTGTGGTCACAGGACATGTTTTTGGATGCTCTTCATGACAACAGACTCTCAGCTGGCAGACATTGTCCTATGCTAAGAGCAACAGCCACGAGATTTCTGTTCAGGTTCGTCGTCAACAATGACTACGTTACGACGGGCCGACGTTGAACGGTTTGTGCCGTTCGCTTTCTGTTCCACCTCACCGGCTTTCTCCAGCATTCCTGTGGGCAAAAATATGCATTAGATGTCTGACCATATCAGTAATAATCTACAACAAATTCTGGACCACTATATGTGTTTATAACAGGCGACAATGTTGATGGTTTCAATGCGGCTAACAATTTAGTTTTAGAATTTTATGAAAACGAACAGTGCTAATGACTATTTCATTCATCTACATAATATATATATATATATATATATATATATATATATACTGTTGTTATCTACTGTAATGTTTCTAAGTGATGTCCAACTTTGGCCTTGTTCTCCATTGTCACCAATCTTATTCTACTGTATAAATGATAATTTCAAGCAGTTATATTATCTATTTCGAATCAGTGACACCATGGTATAATGACAGAACATTGAGGACAGATGCAGTAGTCTTGTGATATTATATTTTAAGATTCATAGACTGCTTAATCCCATCACATAAGAGACGCTAAAAGCAAATAAAATACAATTAATTTTTGTATACTTTACCCCATGAAACCGGTCCATCTAATGCTAGAAGTCTAGAACCAATGTTGGATATACTCACTTTTGCTCAAATCAAGGAACAGTTCTTCAATTCCTTTGTCCAACTTTGCTGATGTATGGAAATGTTTTGCTCCAACAGATTTAGCGTAACTGCAAAGAAAACATTGTGGACTATGTACTGAATGGTGTTATGGTAAGTAAGTATATGACATAGTTAAGTTTTAAAATGGTGGCAGGTCGAATCAAACCACCGTTCCACCAACTGATGGTCCAACACTACCACATGAATACTAACTACACCATCCATACAAATTTATTTAAAACAGTTCATACACAACAGCTAGATTTTTGTTTGTTGTATAAGACATGATATGTGGGATTTTAGTTTAATTTCTTCATCAACAGAGATCTGCACTGCAAGAATCGAACAATCAAATTTTTTTTTTTAAAGAAATTGCCTGGTTGTACATGTTCTAGCAGTTGACCTAGTTTTGATGCAGTGGCCAATCAGCAGTCAACAACACCCCTGGTCTGACCTTTCACCAGAGATAAGAAGATGAGTGAAGATTTAAGTTGCAATGCCTGGATGTATCACACATCTAAATGCGCATACAGTTGATGTCATCCAATAAAATCAAGACAAAAAGATTTACCCAAGTGAACACCTGAGGATACATTTTGTTACCATAGAATCTGTAGATGTAATGTACACATCCGGCATTGTTAGCGTAACACTGTGAGGATATTTTCAAACTGCCCTAAACGAGTACTGGACTGACTGACTGACCAACCTCTACACGTGTATCAATGACTGACCTCTCAGCCTCCTCTGCTGGCACGTGTCTGTCCTTCTCCAGGTCGATCTTGTTGCCTGCTATACACAGTGCAATGTCACTGCCCAGCATCTTACGCAGTTCCTTCACCCAGCTCTTCACCTGCAGTCACATGACAGTCACATGACACGTGTGGTCAGAAGATACCAGACAGCTACAAAGCATGTCCCTGTCTCCTTGACTCAACAAACGAAAAATTTGGTCTTCTGTTGCAGCCAGAGGCAAATGCCTTTAAAAAATTTTAATATTTGTTATGCTTTTATACTGGCATGATTAAATGAAGAAGACAATCCACTAACATTCAGTGCATTAAAGGTCACACACTGTTATTCGTATTCCATTTATGACAGACAAAATTATTTAACAAACTAAATGTTAGATTACAGGTTCCATATCGGAGCAAAATTAATGAATTTAAGCCTGTTGTTAGAGCAATTAAAACTGGGCCACTGGGTTCAATATTATAAATGTAATGGCACCAGAATATTTAAGAAGAAATGTTGTAATGGTACACCATAGATACCCCCACAAGAGCCAGCAACTTGGCATATGTTACTCCAAGAGTGAAGGGTTTGGGGGCAAACTTCCTTCTTTTATACAAGCACATGCCAATGCAACAACCTGCCTATCGAATTAAAAAACGTAAATCTAAAACCAGTTTTAGAAAAAAAGTAACGACACTTCTATTTAGTAGATTGTTGGCTCATGAATTACAACCTTAAAGTGGCATTTTAATATTTTAATTAACTTATCTTACTATGTATTGTCACATTATCATATTTTATTTGTCTCTATTTATCTGTATTTATTTTAAACATTAATTTATTGAGCATAATTCCACTTTTTCCTGGTAAAAATTGCAAGTCACATAAGTGAAATCTTGAAATCAACAAAGGAAAACCGGACCTTCTGGAAGGAATCCTCATCGGTGATGTCATAGACTAGAATGGCACCATTGCTGTCTCTGTAGTAGATCGGCCCGAGAGCATGAAACCGTTCCTGTCCAGCTGTGTCCTATGTGTACAGGAAACATTAGTTTTTTTACTGAACTGTGTGACACATTGTTGCATTCATTTGGAATGTTAAAAAAATATTCAACATCCATTTAATGGTGAGGTGAATCATGACTTCATAAACAGCACTATCAAAATGTGTGAAGACTGAATACATGCATCTACTTAGGATAATAAACAGGGACTAGTACGTAAAGAAACTTACTAGCTTGAGTGCTTAAAAGCTCCACAGGAAATTTGAATTGGTAATTTTGCCTGCAAAGTGGTAACCAAGTCCCTACTGATGTAGTTGATCACGACCCCACTTACGACTGATTACAATTACACATGCAAAGGTATGAGGTGGGGCCAAAGAACCATTTTAAAGACAAACACACTACAAGCAGGATTGACTCTGGTCTGTATTTCAGCGTTCCTGACATTTGCAAAGTTCAGTCACAGATCCTTACCCATATTGCGAGGTTGACCCTCTTCCCGTGAATGTTGAGTTTCTTATTCAGGAATGAGGCCTGCAAAGAAATACTTGAAATACTAACAATCACATCCAGAATATACATTATAATCTAGATCAATATTTATTTACAATTATTTGTTTTTTATCAACAATCTTACATGTTTACCTTAAAACTAAGTTGTGGTTAATGAATTTGTTTAGTTATCTAAACAAATCAACCACTGCTGTTTTAATATGTTCCTTACAAAGGTAAGTTCTCTGTGGTGTCATGCCCTTATGAATGCTCAAAGTGCGCGACACTTTACTCCCTGGTAGACCTGTTCAATCAAAGAACTATGTTAACTTCTCTGAGAAGCATTCAGCCATGTTGTAATTAATGTACAAAAAGGTGAATGTTACCTAGTTGTTTCCACCACTCAGCAGTGTTCTACTAGCTGACTAGGCTGTATATATTGCATTTATAGTGGCCTTATGGGGTATCTGTTATTCAACTGGTCAGCCTCTTTCAGAATATTATAATTATTACCAAACCAGCCATTCTGTGAGCACTGGTAAATGGTAATGAGGGTGGTCATGTCATTTTTTATATTTTTTATTCTAGTTGTTTGCAGCATCTGGCAGGATTCTGTTACCTGACAAGTCTGTATATTGTGGCTACAACGTTATGGTCTTATGAGGTATAATTGCCAACCAGGGCTTTATGCAGGACCAAATTATTGCTAGTCACACATGTTTTGGTGGACACATGGATGTTAACTGTTAAGCCAATTTACAAACTTTAAATGTGTCTGGTGACCTAAAATGGACTACAAACACATGTGACACCATTTACACTCACTTTTGAGGCATAACTGACAATATCTATGCTTATCTGTGAATACCTTTTTTGCTCCTTAATTTGTTTACCCGTCTCCCACCCGCTCACCCATATTTCTACACATATTTCTACCCGCCCACAGCGGTTTTTACCCGTCCAAATGATGGGAGGACGGGTCTCTGCATAAAGCTATGTTGCCAAGCTGACCTTTCTGTGCTGAGGGTAGTCACCAGGGCTTTATGCTGTATCAAACTTTTGCCATCACACATTTTTGGTGGCCACATGGATGTCAACTGTTAAGCCAGTTTACAAACTTTAGATGTGTTTTTTTTATACACGAAATGGACTACAAACACATATGTGACACCATTTCAGAGATGGAGTAATCGTACTCGTGTACTTGTACTCGTACTCGAGTACGAGTACTTTTTGAGTACTCGTACTCATACTCGAGTACGAAGGAAAGTAATCGTACTCGTACTCGAGTACATTACCAAAGTAATCGTACTCACGATTACTTCTCACGATTACATTTTTTTCATATGAACAGTTGCAAGCAAATATATTAGACAGATAAAAATGGCAATATTAAAAGTAATCTAATAAATGTAGTAATAATCAAGGTATTCATTTTCTATTACTGTTGAGCATTTCAGTTAAATAAATATTCAGTCAGATTTCCCTAATTAATACCTTGTCTTCCCAGAGAAGCAACATCTCCGCACCCTCCTGCTTAGTACAAAGTACAAGTTATATTGTGACAGTCCCTGGGAAGCACTGCAGGAGATAAGCATCCCCTAACATCTTGCTTTGTAATTTTAGAAGCCAGGCCACAGCCCCACCTGTACTGTTTGCTCTTGTCAGTATGGTGTGAATGACTGGTCATATTTCCATCATCCAGAATCCTGACTGGGTCTGGCGGTTAGCTGCTAAATCCCTGTCTATTATGTTTAATTAAGTGCAAACTGTAAACCTGTCTAAGTCCACAACCATTCTGTGTTTGTCCCATCCAGACATGGGTTCAAATACATTGAAATGTATTTAAATACAAATATTATTGAGGGAATACAAATACTTTTTAAATATAAATGTATTTAAATACGAATACATTGAAAAGTATTTCAAATACTTTTTCATATATTTTTCAAATACTTTTCATTTTGTATTACTACAGTATATAGGTAAAAGAAAAGCAACATATATTGAGACATCTAGTTTATAGGCATAATTAGTGTTTTGTTCATATGATGACAGGCAGACCAGTGCTAGAGAGTATTGTTATTGCTAACTGCATCACAGTGACAACTGACTGAAAGAGGTAAAGGCCAAAATATATTGTTTGTATGTTAAGCCAGGAGGTCCATAATAATATAACGCCTATGTTGCCATCAGAAGAGACACTGCTAATCATGTTGTGAGGAAGGCTAGACTTCAAAGTCAGCCAGGAAACCAGAATAACCTAGTGCCAAATTGGCACCTGACTAAAGAACAAAAGGGGATATTGACCTATGGTCACTGTTAGGTCCATCCTCTGGCTGTGGTCACTGCAGGGCCAGGGGGAAGGAAGCCTGCTGTTAAGTGTCTTCACCAGTAATTAGCACTGTTGGGTGAAGTTGCAGTGCATTAAGGTAATCAGTTTGGCAGGCATTACAAGTGACAGTGAAAAAGAAATGTTGATACTGACAATGTATTTCAAAACAATATTTGAACAACTCAAATACTTTAGGAAAGTAGTTAACTACAAATACTTTTAATTCCTAAACATCAAATACAAATACTTTAAAAAGTATTTAAATACTTTCAAATACAAATGTATTTGACCCCATGTCTGGACCCATCTGATATACTACTCTTGAATATGCCCCCCTGGTTTTGAAGTGTGTTATTGTAATGTATTTGATCATGTGTATTTGAAATGTTTAAATGCCTCCTATTTATATTTGATTCAGAAACCATAAATTATATTATTAATCCAGCATTAATTCATCCAATACCTGAGAAAGTCGTCTAATTATTAATAATAATAACACCTGGATAGTGGATAGCAGTAATCAGTTAGAACATTAGTGACAAAACAACAGAACAAGAATGACACCTAGGGATTCCATGAAATTCACCTTTATGTTAGAAACAGGATATTCATGAAAGTAATCATGAAAGTAATCATGATTACATTCTAAAGTAATCGTACTCGTACTCGAGTATATTGTAAAGTAATCGTACTCGTACTCGAGTACATTTGTTTTCTGAGTACTCGTACTCGTACTCATGCATGTTCAAAGTAATCGTACTCGAGTACATTTGTTTTCTGAGTACTCGTACTCGTACTCGAGTACATTTGTATTGTACTCACTCCATCTCTGCACCATTTACACTCATTTCTAAGGCATAGCTGACAATATATATGGTTTTTTAAGACTTTTTGTGCTCCTTCATTTTTCACCCATATTTTTACCCGTCCAAAAGACGGGTAGACGGGTGTCTGCATAAAGCTATGGTAGTCACTGCCAGGGTACTTGTTGTCTTCAGGGGTTCTTTTATGTCCCAAAATGAGACAGGACCGACACTAACGGGGTTCTCCGATTCATGAGGGATACACAGTTCCCACCAGTTACTTAATGTTATGTCTGTCTCGTCTGGATATTGTACTCGGCCTAAGAGGTGAATATGCCAACCACTACATTATCGTGCGCTTCCTGATAGTGTTGTCATCTACTTGTAAAAATATTACATAATGACAAGAAAGATATAAAATATAAAGTTCTGATCCCTTTTTTATTTGAACCCCTACTGACAAATCTTCATATCGACGACAATGGTACATATGGTAATGATTATGCAACAATTTCAAAAGATTTGCATTTTAACATATTTCATTTTCAATACAATTACTGAATAAATGAAACAAAATTGTATTCTATTTTAATTGAGATTTCTGAATCTGAATGGGATACGTCATAAAGAAGCCAATAGTGGCTATTATATAGGACGGGGGTGTGTGCGCATGTTATTGAGTGTTTGAGACTTTGAGCCGCAGGTCAGGCGACTGAAATCAGTTATGGTTTCTGCCTGGACCTGCGACTCGTTTAGTTGGTTCCAGTCGGCTATTGTTTTTACAAAAAATGAATTCTTAAATTGTTCAGTGTGGGCTGTGGGTACTATAAAACATCTGGTGTTGTTGGTTGTTAGAAAAAATTTGAGGATACATGGTCGGGGAAGTGTTTAGGTTTAATGTGTCTTTTGTTTGTTTTTTGGGGCCGGAAGAATGTTTCAGTGGGGAGAGCTGGGATAGATCCTCTAACAGTTCTGTACATGAATTTTAGTCTTTGGTCGCGTCGTCTATTGTCTAATGTGTCGAGGTTAAGGTTGGTGAGCATGGTTGTGACAGATCCTGGGTGTCTAGAGAAGTAGTGTCCAGTGATGAAGCGAGCTGCACGGTGTTGAATTTGTTCTAATTTGTCTATGTCCCCCCGATGGTATGGGTCCCACACTATGGCTCCGTATTCTAAGACAGCGCACAAGGGCAATGTATGCCGTCCATTTGCTGTTAATGGGGCATCTGCGTATATTTTGTCTTAGGAAGCCAAGTGTGCTATTTGCTTTTTTGGTTATTGTAGAAATGTGTGAGTGCCACTTTAAGTCATTAGATATGGTGATGCCAAGGTACGGGTTGGTAGTTACATATTCCAGAGTTTCATTGTTTAGGCTATAGAAGAATTGTGTTTTATTTTTTATGCTTAGGATGTGACATTTGTTTGTATTAAAATTCATCCCCCAGGTATTTGCCCATTTCCCAAGTTGCGTTAAGTCCTTCTGTAGCAAAATATGGTCATTGAATGTCTGTATTTTCCTGTATAATAGGCAATCGTCTGCAAAGAGGCGGACTTGAGATTTGACAGAGGTTGGTAAGTCATTTATGTGACACAAGAAGAGCAAAGGGCCTAAGACTGTGCCTTGTGGGACGCCAGAATCAACGGGTATTTCTCTCGACATTTTACCGTCGAGTACGACTTTCATTGTTCTTCCAGTCAGGAATTTGTTTAGCCATTCAAGTATTGTGCCTCCGATTCCATAATGGGATAATTTTGTAAGGAGTTTTGAGTGGGGAACGGTGTCAAATGCCTTGCTAAAATCTAACACTGCCATGTCTGTCTGGATTCCGGTGTCGAAGGAGGAGAATAGGTCATGCATAGTGGTTAGAAGTTGTGTTTCACATGAGAAGCCTGCTCTGAAGCCGTGGTTAAGGTCTGTTAGGATGTTGTGTTCTTCAAGGTAAGTCATAAGGTGGCGGTAGATGATGTGTTCAATAATTTTACATGGAACAGATGTAAGGGAGATGGGACGATAGTTTTCTGGTAGATGTTTATCTCCTTTTTTGAATACGGCCGACACGTTTGCAGTGCGCCAGTCTGAGGGTAGGACGGCTGTGTCCAATGACCGTTGGAAGATGTCCCTGAGTGCTGGGGCTAGGGTGCCAACACAGTTCTTCAAAATGACATTCGGGATTTGGTCAGGCCCACATGCTTTGTGGGGATTGATGGCTTTGAGTAACTTGCATACTCCGGCTGTGTTAATGTTAATATCACTTATAATTGGGTGTTGTGGAGGTCAAGGTGTGGGGGAGCAGATCCACCATCTCTGGTGAAGACACTCTGGAACTGGTCCAGGAGGATTTCAGCCTTCTCCTTGCTGTCACACACCAGTGAACCATTCTTTTTCAGGGGGGCTACTCCAATGTTGTCTTGTTTTCTGCTTTTAATGTATTTCCAGAAGGGTTTTGAGTTGTTTGTCTGGAGTCCTTGGGTTATGGTATTATTGATGTATTCCCATTCGGCTTTACGCATACTTATCCTACATGTTTTTTGGATGAATTTGTAGTTTGTCCAGTTGTTTGTTTCCTTAGCTTTCTTATAGAGTCTTCTCTTTCGCTTTAGTAGTCGATGCAGCTTCCCATTTAACCATGGGAGGTTGCATCGGCTGGAGCTCAGTTTTGATGGGATATGTTTGTCAATAGATTCTGTTAGCGTATTCTTGAAGGTTGACCACAGTGATTCGGTGCATGCACCTGTGTTGTATTGGGTGTTGATTTTGTTTGACAAGGTGTTAAAGTCATCATTAAGGCTTTCCTAGTCAGCGCGAGCAAACTGGTAAATCTGTCTGCGTTGTTTATTTTGGTATTGGATTTTTACGTCGAAATCTGTGACAATAATATCGTGGTCGGATATGCCTGGCCTACGCAGGCCTATTAAAAGTGAGGCATCCGTTAAAGCGATTAATTTAACTGGCACTTCCGTGTTACTGTTCTTTGGTCCTTTAGTCTTTCAGTATGTGAACTCCACTCAGCCCCTTCTGCAGTTCTCGGGCTAACATATAAGTTGCAATAGCTAAGCCCGGCCTAACGGTGCATGAACATGAAACTGTTAGCCAACACAAAACTAAGATAAAACAAAGAATAGTTTTACTGTTTACAACACAAGCGAAACAAATCCCGCATTAAACGTGGCCTGAAGAGATTATTTTACACAACTTACCTGTAACGTTGTGATGTGTTTATCATTGAATTTGTTTTCTACGTATCGCAAGACCAATGACGTTTTCCCGACCGCCCCTTCACCAAGCAGAACTATTTTGAAAGAATTGTCACGAGCACCTGAGCTAGATGTTGCCATACTAAATCATTAAGTAATTAGTATATACGCAGTGAACAGAGTGACATGTTAGTAATAATGTTAACGTTACTGTCTCATCGGAAGTCGCTCGCCAAAATAAACATGATAAATATGGCGCCCCCCAGTGTGGTGTGACGTCTGGTCATGTGAGTGGAAGTCGCATGCGTCAACCCAAAAATATGAATAGTTATTTTAATAACATTCAATACTGTCAATTATTATTGAAGATAACTTAGTGGATTTTATTTTATTTATGATTCGGTAATGGCTATATGTCCATTTCTTCAAGTTTGTAAGTGTTTACGTTTGCTATTAATGGCATTAGCGTCCCAAGTGACGTCAGATGTACACAAGTCAAGATGGCACGAGATGGAGCGGAGCAGGTACTAAAATTGTTTTAAAGTACCCTACAGTGTTTAAATCATTGATTAAACCACACGAATGCTTTATGATATTATATGTTGTTAACATTCTTCGGTGTACTGTGCTGACATCGTATACATGCGTGCACACAGACGCCACATTTTGATGACAGCTCTTGTATTCCGTGTTACGCCACTGTGACTGTTGACGAAACAAAATGTCAAGAAATCGGCGTCTGTAATGGATTTCAAACAGTTAATCACGTTCTTGTGGGTTAGACACACATGTTACCCATTGTAGACCTATGCATTGTTCATTATTAACTTTCTTGAATGAACAACAACATAAATGTTTATTAAAATTAGCACGTTTGCTAACCAGGAAGAACAATATAGCCTGCCCCCTGGGCTTAGCCTTAGGCCTCCGTATTAGATCTTACAATTTACGTACACTAATAGTTGTTTTGTCAAGGCTTCGCCCAACACAGCTAGTGCTCTTACACAATGTGCAGTGACAGTTTGCTGATAAAACATACCAGCTGCATGTTGCCATTTATAAATGGTTACCATTATTAGTATACGATCACTATAATTATAAGCAGCATCCAACTGTAGGACCAGTAGTCTGTTGAAATAGCGCTTACCAGTTTCGTAACTTTAGTAAGTTTAATACAAATATGATTTTTTTTATCGGCTGCATTTTCCCAACATGAATTTTAAGCAAGGTGGTTTATTAATCCTAAATATCACTCTCTAATCCCAATGCATTATATTATATGCTGTTTGACATTTATAGACAATTAAGCCATGACAGACAATGATTAATATAGAAATTGTTAATTTTGCAGGTTTTGTTTGAGAGAGAAGGAGTATTCATTCACACCACAATCGTCGCCGAGCAGAACGAAGATGCCTTGGTTCCAGGGAAAATTGCGTTATCACGAAGGGTATAATTTTTCATATTTATTTTTTCCACTACTACTACTAGGGAATCAGTTGTTCTCTAATATGAAAGTAATTTTGACGGATAAACTCCATACATATTGAAAAGTAATTTAATTGTAAAGTATTCTTTTGATAATTAATTATAAAAATTCATGTGTGATTATCAATTAATACTCGTATGCACTTAAATACCATACTCAGACGTGCCACTAATGATACTAATCAGATATGTACACATGCACATATGAGACTGGCTGTATATTTTACCCAGGCATCTATGTAAATATAATCGGTAACAGTGTGTATATACTATATATACCCAGCAAACAACGACCCGTGATTTGACTGATTTCACATGTTCTGTAAGTAAATTCACGATTTCAACTGACTCAATTCACATGTTTCCGTATGTGAATTCACCGGATTCTGTGAACAAATTTGGTGTGTCGACACGTGTTTACCGTAAAATCATGAATTTTTCACGTGATGACACGTACCAGTGAAACCATACTAGTTCTGACCCAGTACGACTTGTGTCAAACTCGTTCAAAACTCAAGACAAAAGGCAGAACACGTGTATTCATGTGAATGCATAGCTTTATTTAGAAACCCGTCCACCCGTCATTTGGATGGATAAAAACGAATATGGACAGGTAGAAATATGGGTAGACGGGTAAAAAAATGAAGGAGCAAAAAAGGTCTTCCAAAACCATAGATATTGTTAGTTATGCCTTGAAAGTGAGTGAAAATTGTGTCATATGTGTGTTTGTAGTCCATTTCAGGTCATCAGGCGCATTTAAAAGTTTGTAAACTGGCTTAACAGTTAACATCCATGTGTCCACCAAAACATGTGTGACTGGCAATAATTTTATCCTGTATAAAGCCCTGTGTGAATATACATGAAAACATGTACATGTACTGATAATATATATATATATATATATATATATATATATATATATATATACACACACCTGTTTTTATTATTTATAAAAATCATCTCATAATAATACTTTCAGATGAACACAGTTGTTCTATCATTCATTGTATTTCCTTTCAAAGCCGGAAGGACTCTTTATTGAGTGGACACCAGTTGAGGAACCGGACAATGAATCAAACCAGGGTGACACAGAGTGGACAGTGGTGGACACAGTGGGCTACAAGAATGACCGCAGCAAATCTGAATCTGGTAATTTGTGTATCAATAATTGTAATAATAGTAATTTTATTTACTTTAGTCAATTACTGTTGTGAACTTTATTTTCTGGATGTAAGTTGGTAATAGGTAAAGTAAGGCGAATGTCACAATTTCCAATGTTATCATGATGTTATACTTGCCAACTTTTAAATTTTTAAATCTTAGATATTCTAGATACTGTTATTAAGCTTAACAGTTTCGGAGAGCTTCAGACTTTCAATCTTATGCTGCCATATAAAAACTTGGTCACAGTTTTTCACTCTACACTGCTCCAGTTCATTCAGCTGTACGGTTGAGTGTCTGGCTCTAGGCAGTGGTGAATATTTGTGTGCGAATGGTCTTCGCATATAAATTGCAGCGTTGCTTAATGCTTCCCAGAGAAGTCGAGATGGTGTTCTTAGATTAAATAGATCTGACAGGAGAAAAGTATAAAATGCCTTGAACAATCCTGAGGCTTTTGTGTCAACAATCGTACACTGTCCAAAGGCAGACAGTAAAAACAAACATAAACTGTTTTATTGAATTTTATAACACAAGATTAGGTAATCTTGAAATTGCTAATGTTTTGTGGTGACATAACAGATAATACGTGCAGGAAATGGATTCCAAAGAGTTGGTGCTGCATCTGTGACAGCCCTCGTTCTAACGTTAACTTCTCCTGGCTTTACAGTCTGTTTCACTCCGTCTTTCAGAGTCGGTGACGATGAAGTCGCGGGTGTCTTCCCCACCGACCCACCACAAGTACAACATCAACTTTGACATCAGCGACCTGAAAAGTTTCCGTCGGTCAAGTCCACGCCTCGGCTGGTCTTACCTCATCTTCATCCTCAAGTGTGGTACCACGTACCCAGCACTGCACTTCCACCAGGGCGGCACGAAGGCATTCATTAAGCAGCTTGAGAAACACCTCGTCATTAAGAAGTAAGTGACACTGGCATGGAAGAAAACAAACTTACTTTGGAAGTTTGGAGCAAATGCAACGGATCACTTCTGACACACCTCAGGTTACGGCTGAATAAACAGGTGGTAGATTGTGGACAGGTGGTATCATAGACTCGATAACCCAGGCTCTGTGAGGTGGCAGCACTTTTGAGCCCCTTATGCCTGGGTAAATGTGTTTGTGACCACCAGGGCGATCTTACCCTATAATAGGGTCGAGACAATGATTGGCTCTCAGGCCGAATTTGAAATAAAAATTAAATTACGATAACTTTTTATCATATAATAATATTACATTATAAAACCTATTCAAAATTAAACCTATACTGAAACATGTCACACACAAAATAAACGGAAATGAAAATAATATTTCTTTGTTAGTTTTTCATCTCTTTTATTTTATACTTTTATTTTGTGTAGAAATATATTATAACTTAGTTTCATTAAATATTAATTATTATTATACACCTGTGAATTAATCCAAAACAGTGATGCTATGTAAGGGTTACGTAAGTAAACTATCTTCTCGGCAAAGTTACGCAGCCAAGCGAGAGTCGGTTAAAGCGAGTCTAATGGTATCCCAGATACTGGTTAATACTTTTTTGTAAATAGATGATCAGGAAATTCAATTTCAGACTTTGTAGGTGTCACTGAGTGCTGTGACAAGTGTAGTGACAGTTTATTGTCGTCCCCTTCGTACAGGTCTCCCAAGGACTCGTGTCTCTTCCTGGTGCGGGAACATGACCCTCAAGCCCTCTCAAAGTCATTTGATGAGCTGAAATTGTTTGACGAGGAGCAAGCTGATGACATGTTGACAGTGAGTGTTCACACGCCAGCCTCGAGGTGGTCCCACTTTGAATGTCTGCTCAGTAGAGGAGATTACTTCTGAAATCAGTCAGAAATGTGTTTCAAAGTTGACCATGTCATGGCAGATGTGCTGTTAAGAAAGTGAAACAAAACGCAGTTGTTTGGGCTTAAGCAATAGGCACTTAAACATGTTAACAGAAACTAATCTAAATTATTCAGATTCAATAATAATTATAATAATCTTTATTTCCCAAAGGGATTCTGTTTGTTATCACAGCTGGACATAAATTAGGCAAGAATAACGTACTATATACACCAACATTTCACAGATAGGGTCACCGGTGTCACAAGACATTATTGTCAATGTCAGTATTCTTATCGATGCTCTGAGAAATGACAGCACCACTAAATGACAGCACCACAAACAATAATTAATCTGTTATTGTGAAATGTTAGCTTAACGTAATAATTTTAAAGGACATTTGATAATATTTATTTATGAAAGTAATTTCTGGGCATTATTAATTAGGATGGCTTGAGGCAGAGAGGCTTTTCCTATATCTCTCTGTTCCATAATGTATCGATTCTTCTAACCATAGAAATTCATCAAAGATCCGTACACAGCTACCTGGGGTGGGTTCTCGAAGGTGACCAACTTTCTGCGTGACACACTGCTCGTGCCCGAGCCCGAGGTTCGCCCGCAGGAGGACGTGGCCGAGATACTGCTCGAGTCTATCCCGGGCATGGCCATCAACAACCAGGAGGAGCCCGGCTTTGAAATGGTTACCACTGTAAGTGTTCGTCCCAGTAAGTTCCCAGAGTAAACAAGGAATTGTGGAATTTTTCAGTTTGATTTGAGGTGCTCATAGTTATGCATTCGAAGTTGTATAATAATAATAATTTTCGAAGTTGTATGATAATAATAATTAGGTGACTTGTATTGCGCCTAAATCCTTAGAAACCAAGCTCAGAGGTGCATCAATACAAAAGGGTTAATCGATCTCGGACTCGATAAACAATTCCAGTTGTCATTGAATTTATTAATATATGTCAGGGAACTATGGTGGATAGGCAAATTCATAAAGGTATGTTTTATAAAAAAGAAAAAGCCCTAGTCACAATGTTAGGAGTTGCTCTAGTGACAAAAGCTAAATGACACCTAGATGACACAGCTAGACATATAGGTTTTCTTACAGGAGTAACCAATGAAGGTAAATACAGAAAAGTAGGCGTTGCTAGATATATATTGTTTTTTTAGAATTTATTTAAGAGTAATTGATAGCCCATCACGTGTAGAGACTAAGAACGTTGATGGACTGGACATATTTCTGTTCTATCTGACTGTGTTTTTATTACAGCAAGAATTGCCACCCCGCCCAGAGGTGAAGAGGTCAACACCGCTGACCCCCCAGCAGTGGTCACAACACATGGACAACCAGGGTCAAGTGAAGGATGTGGAAAGTCTGAAGGAAGCCATCTTCAGAGGCGTCAGTATTTCACGCATATATTATAACAACAGAGACACCAGTGTTTCATGCAGTTGCATCAAATGATGTTGCCGATATTAACATAAAATGTAAACATATTTAGAAAGACATTTTTATATTTGCTGAAAAATATTTGGGTTGTGTATTCGCCACTTTCTGAAGATTGACAGCCAGGCTGGTAGTTATTTCAGACACTAATAAAAATTAAATTTCAAATACCAAAAAAAAATTTGTTTACATTTTGGATTGCTGTTGCATTGCTGGGCAGGCAGTGTGACGTGTCAAATGACACATTTTGAATTATCTGCAGGGAGTTGACCCAAGTCTCCGCATCGAGGTCTGGAAGTTTCTCCTGAAATACTACAGCTGGGATTCGACCTACCAGAGTCGCACAGAGCAACGCAAGAAGAAAGTGTATGTCTACAAACATGTCACTCGCTGTTATTTTAGCAGACATTCGTACCCATATTATTCACTTTATGCAGTTTTCTTTTAATATACAAACCTCATGAAAAGTGGACAGTTCTCTCGGATGCTACCATATGTAGATTAAAACTAAAATAGAAAATCTTGTAGAAATGCCATATTGAAGTTATTATGTATGAAGGATTTTTTCTGAATAATTTTTTCATGGAAATCAGTAATCGGATTACAAGGAAACTGATTTGGTATCATAAAAACTTATTACCATGTTGCAAAACATATTTAGAATGTGTATAATTAATGAAGAAAGGTTTTGCTTCTTTACTATCAAGATGTAGTGCCAGTTTTATGTTTGCCACCAATTATATTAAATCTTTTAATGAACGCATTCATTCATCTCTATTTATCCTTTTATGTCGTCTTCGTCAGTTTGAAAACCCTTTATTTATCAGAAACTCTGGAGATCACTGTTGTACATATAATGTATTGTATTTTTACCTTATTTTTAATAATTATTTTAATCATTCCATTTTATTTCATGACCTATTTATTTATTTTTATTACACATTTATTATTTTGCTTGTACCCCATAATTGCTTTAGTTGTCTTTTTAAGTATCGTACTTTTTTATTTTTAAATTGTTTTGTATTTTATGTATACATGTGGACTATTTGTCTGAAATAAACGTGAGTTGAATTGATTCGGTTTTCAGGGATGATTATTTTCGGATGAAACTACAGTGGAAATCTGTTACAGAAGAACAGGAAAAACGAAACAGTTTCATACGAGACCGAAAAAGTCTCATAGGTGAGTATTTTGTACAATTCATTTTTTATGATATACAGTCGCGCCTCGTTATAACGCGGTAGTCGGGGTCCACGAAATGGAACCGCGTTGTAAACGAGGCGCATTATAGATTATATTCCGCCAGGGGCGCCACCACCCCCAAAACGCCACAACAGCAACGAAGCCAATGTGCTGGTTGCGCGGTGTATGCGTGATTTATAAAACTAACTGACATTGAAACCAATGTAAATGTGTATTACGTTAAAATTATACACTGTCGAATGTTGAACTGAGTAATTCTTGCGAATGGTGTACAGTTTTGAAATAAATTCAGAGCCGCCAGGGCTTTGTACCAAATTTACTGCGCCTAAAGTTAATTAAACGCAATCAAAGGAATTGGTAACGTTTTAAACAAGAAACCACACAAACCAAGCGCTGGTTACACAATAGATCGGTTTGAAAAACGATTGGATTGGACCTGGTGCCGCATAGCCGACGGCAGAGCAGACGCAAGGGGCACAACAAACAACGAAATCAGCAACGCAGTTGTAGTTGTGTTAAATTTCTTAATATCATTAAATTGTTTCTAGATACACCTGTACAAGACAAACATGAGGACTTCATAAAAATAAGTGACAGTTAATTTCAGCATTATTGTTGACTGTAGTGCCCATTTCCCCCCTGGCGGCAGAAATTCGGGGTCCACGACCGACCGCGTTATAGCCGATTCGCGTTATAGCAAGTCGCGTTATAGCGAGGCATGACGGTAAAAGGGATGTGACAGTACTGCTATCTTGTAGAACAAATATATTTATTCAGAATAGAAATGGCATAACTTTGAATCGGTATAAAAGGGCAATGAGGCAAGTACGACAACATAATCAATATATAGTACATTTTAGTTATATTGTTGATATAATTATGTTATTTTAAAGGACTTGATATGAACAATATGAATTAGTCATTGTTACATTAGAATAATAAACATAGTTTTCACATATGCAATGACACTTTCAGAGAAGGATGTGACACGCACGGACCGCACTCACCACTTCTTCCACGGGGAAGACAACCCCAACATCTCAGTGCTCTACGACATCCTCATGACCTACTGCATGTACAACTTTGACCTGGGTAAGTCCTCTACGACATCCCCATGACCTACTGCATGTACAACTTTGACCTGGGTAAGTCCTCTACGACATCCCCATGACCTACTGCATGTACAACTTTGACCTGGGTAAGTCCTCTACGACATCCTCATGACCTACTGCATGTACAACTTTGACCTGGGTAAGTCCTCTACGACATCCCCATGACCTACTGCATGTACAACTTTGACCTGGGTAAGTCCTCTACGACATCCTCATGACCTACTGCATGTACAACTTTGACCTGGGTAAGTCCTCTACGACATCCTCATGACCTACTGCATGTACAACTTTCCTGGGTAAGTCCTCTACGACATCCTCATGACCTACTGCATGTACAACTTTGACCTGGGTAAGTCCTCTACGACATCCCCATGACCTACTGCATGTACAACTTTGACCTGGGTAAGTCCTCTACGACATCCTCATGACCTACTGCATGTACAACTTTGACCTGGGTAAGTCCTCTACGACATCCTCATGACCTACTGCATGTACAACTTTGACCTGGGTAAGTCCTCTACGACATCCTCATGACCTACTGCATGTACAACTTTGACCTGGGTAAGTCCTCTACGACATCCTCATGACCTACTGCATGTACAACTTTGACCTGGGTAAGTCCTCTACGACATCCTCATGACCTACTGCATGTACAACTTTCCTGGGTAAGTCCTCTACGACATCCTCATGACCTACTGCATGTACAACTTTGACCTGGGTAAGTCCTCTACGACATCCCCATGACCTACTGCGTGTACAACTTTGACCTGGGTAAGTCCTCTACGACATCCTCATGACCTACTGCATGTACAACTTTGACCTGGGTAAGTCCTCTACGACATCCTCATGACCTACTGCATGTACAACTTTGACCTGGGTAAGTCCTCTACGACATCCCCATGACCTACTGCATGTACAACTTTGACCTGGGTAAGTCCTCTACGACATCCTCATGACCTACTGCATGTACAACTTTGACCTGGGTAAGTCCTCTACGACATCCCCATGACCTACTGCATGTACAACTTTGACCTGGGTAAGTCCTCTACGACATCCCCATGACCTACTGCATGTACAACTTTGACCTGGGTAAGTCCTCTACGACATACTCATGACCTACTGCATGTACAACTTTGACCTGGGTAAGTCCTCTACGACATCCTCATGACCTACTGCATGTACAACTTTGACCTGGGTAAGTCCTCTACGACATCCTCATGACCTACTGCATGTACAACTTTGACCTGGGTAAGTCCTCTACGACATCCTCATGACCTACTGCATGTACAACTTTGACCTGGGTAAGTTCTCTACGACATCCCCATGACCTACTGCATGTACAACTTTGACCTGGGTAAGTCCTCTACGACATCCTCATGACCTACTGCATGTACAACTTTGACCTGGGTAAGTCCTCTACGACATCCCCATGACCTACTGCATGTACAACTTTGACCTGGGTAAGTCCTCTACGACATCCTCATGACCTACTGCATGTACAACTTTGACCTGGGTAAGTCCTCTACGACATCCTTATGACCTACTGCATGTACAACTTTGACCTGGGTAAGTCCTCTACGACATCCTCATGACCTACTGCATGTACAACTTTGACCTGGGTAAGTCCTCTACGACATCCTCATGACCTACTGCATGTACAACTTTGACCTGGGTAAGTCCTCTACGACATCCTCATGACCTACTGCATGTACAACTTTGACCTGGGTAAGTTCTCTACGACATCCCCATGACCTACTGCATGTACAACTTTGACCTGGGTAAGTCCTCTACGACATCCTCATGACCTACTGCATGTACAACTTTGACCTGGGTACGTTCTCCACCCTGTCTTGTGTCCTAGCAACAGCCAGTGGCGGGCTGTACCCATCAACTGCAACAAGTCGCTTCAGCGTATGTTATAATCAAATGAGGGAAGCAGTCTATTATTTCTTCAGCTGTACATCGTCGGCCAGTCACCTGAAGAACGTGTATGTCACTGTTAAGGTGGCATCAACTATCAGAATGTCACTCCATTGTTTCACTTCCATGGTAGACAATGCACAGCATTCAGAGGTTTATCACCAACAAGGCAGATCACCATGACAACCACACACCAGATAAGGGCAATGACATATGAGTAATGGTCCCAGTGATGGTAGTTAGTACTGGGAATTTTGTACACTAAGTTGTACCAATTTGTATTCAGTCGTTGGTCAATCATCCAGCATCAACAGTTGTTATAGGTAAGGACATATGTCTTGGTAAAAATGGCAAATTGTTGCTCTGCATATGTTGCATACAATTACATTTCACAGACACTACATTTGAACTGAAAACAGTGTTTTGGGCTTATTAAATGCAAAATGGCAGACAGTTTTCCTTCGACATGTTTAGTCTAGTATTAAGAAGAATATACATTGTGTATACTGTTAATAAAATTAGGAATAATGTACCTTTGTCACTGGTTTATCTTACCTCAGGGCTGGATCCAAATACACATTTTGGAATCAAATACAAATACAACTTGGCCAAATCAAATACATTGCTTTTCCATATTTCAGTTCAAATACATTTTTCCAATTCAAATACACTGCGATTTTTTTAATACTTTTTGTATGTAAATGTATTATTCAAGTTGCACAGCTTAAACATTAATGCACAAGTTGCACAGCTTAAACAAAATTATGCCATATATATTTTTGGAAGAAGACGCCTGTAATGTTACTAATTCAACAATCATGTATAGCGAGTATATATATTTAATGTTCACATTTTAGATTTAATCACCTTTAAATATATTTTATAAGTTTGAATGTAGCACTGTGAATTCTCACACCTCAAAGGGGGGAGGTACTGGAGACACTAGGGCTAAGGGGATGATACCTGGGCAGACAGGTTTACCAGTCAGCCCTTACCTTTACTAGTGTGCCAACTAGTCAGTAGTTCTACCCCTGCATTGTAGGAAATATGGCTTCTTTTGTGCTAGGCCTGGATTTTTACACAGCAGGTGACAGCATGATTCTTTTAAGCACATTCCTGCTTTTGTGGCTTCCCATTCATTCATTGCTGCTAATTAATGTTTGACCAGCAGCTTCACCCCCCCTCCCTTAACTTCAGGCCAATATTCTCAGTGCTGCCTGCCAACTATTGACAGACTCTTGATCCAGTCAGACTATGTGAGGCAATGCTTTGCCTTTTGTTGGTAATTGTTTAGGTGTATTTGGTTGTATTTGCAAATACTTTTCAAATACAGACCAAATATCAAATACCAATACCCTTTTGTGATATCCTATTCAAATACAAACACACACAAATTCTGTATTAAAATACAAATACGTATTTGGGTCCAACCCTGCCTGACATGGCTGTGTTTCTGTGGTCAGGCTACGTCCAGGGAATGAGTGACTTGTTAGCCCCTATTCTGGTGGTCATGGAGAATGAAGTGGACGCTTTCTGGTGTTTCGCTGGATTCATGGAACTGCTGGTGAGTGGGAATCAGTGAGAAATTTACGCAAGCATGTACTGGCTAATTTGTCACGTTTTCCGGTGTTGATTTTGTCATTGAAAAATGTCATAAAAGTATTACTTTCAAGCAAATGCATTCACTCTTCTGTTGGTTTTGTTGTCGGTATTTGTCGAAGCTGTCTCAGTCATGCCATTTGTCGCATCTAATGAAAATTAAGTGTGCGTGTTTCATGACATTGTAACTTGGATTTTATAGTGATGGTGATATAAATCTATGCTCTGTAAGTTTTTTATTTGCAATTTTTTTATTTTGTCACAACCGTGTTTGTAACAAATGTAACATGTGCAGGAAATCTCTGCTGTTTCCCTGTTCCTCTTTAATGTAGTGTGTATTTCAGTGTGTTGTATCTGTGTTTTAGTATCACAACTTTGACATTGACCAGGCAGGCATGAAGACACAGCTGCTTCAGCTGCACACTCTTGTCCAGTTCACTGACCCCAAACTGTGCAACTACCTGGGTAAGTCAACCGTGACCACCATGATACAATCAGTAGAACATTGAACCTTTAATTGAGAGAGTTTGGATTTTAATCCTGTGTCGCTGTGTCAAATGTTGGGAAATGTTGTTCAATCTACATTGCTCTAGTTCACTCAACTGTGAGAGATCTGCGTAAACATTTAAACATTCTTCATCTGGAGACATAGTTTTTACATTGATGTTCCTGTATTATGTTGCTTCAGTTTGGTATTACATGTGACGTGTTCTAACGAAATAAGTCGTATGTCAAAAACAAAATTGAGTTAGTCACACCATTGGAAAGAAGATGTATTAATCTTTCCAACGGTGTAAACATTATGGACATATCTCACACACAGCGAAAGTTATTTCACGCTGAACATGCCTAGGGTAGAAAGTTTCAAACGGAGAAAAACGCATTTGAAGTTCGCGGTCACATAAGCACACAGCCGAGTACATTGTCGATCCAAAATCAGCCATTTTGCTTCTATTACTCCATTTGATGCATTCAAAATAAACTCCCAATGGATGTTCGCTGTCAAAGATCATCGTAACTGTTTACTGAAATTATTACAACATAATCCGAGTATTTAGCAATGTTTTGTAGCAGCGACCAGATCGATTCCACGTTGTTTACGGCTAGCCAGAGCGCACTGCGCCTGCGCGCACAGCTCTAAGCCAATCAGGGGCCCGCTATCAGCACCTCACAGTGTCTAGTGACGTTTGTTCACAGATAGGCCTCTCGCATTAAGCGCTGCTATTGGCTTACACTGACGTCAGTGGGGATTTCTACTACAAGAATCCGAAAGAGGGCGTCCAGGGCTTTCCTGTAGTACCAAATAAGTCCGCCATGCATTGAGGGAAACCCCAAAGAATGCGACACGAACTAGTGCGATTTATCGGTTCTGTTTTACAAAATTCATGCGTGAAATATTACGTAGTGTGTCTAAAAAGGCTATAAAATGTACTAAATAATAATATAAACGAGAAATAAGCATTGCCAATTGACAAAAAAGGTATCAAAGTATACTTTGGTGACAAAAAGTCAAAATCGTCGAAATTCATTGTTGCATGTTTATGCGGTGTTTTCTCGAAATCAAGTTCGCTGACATACGACTCATTTCGTTAGAACACGTCATGTATAAACAAATACGTGTTTGTGAGTCTAAAATGGTAGTGTTCTTAGTATGTCTCCCCAGCATCAGCTGTTGTATGTAAGCACATAAATGATACTTAACAAGTCGGGCCGCGTCTCAAACATAACTCTTGGGCCTTGAAAGCACACATTTTCAGATAGTTTTATTAGCACTTGCAAATATAGATAAGCATTCAAAAACTAAAAACACTTGCAAAAACATAAAATTCAATGATCACTAGCATCCTCACCGCTCGTTTGATCTCGGTGATCTTTGTACAATATAAAAGCTGCACTTTCTGTCATTTTAGCATCTCTCTAGATTTCTGGTACCAATTCGACAAATGACTACTGATGGATCTACAATCATGATGTTTTTGTGTTCAGTAAAGTCCTGCATCTCATTTCCACAGGATTCAGACTTGTGTACTTCACAAATTCTTGATGTCATGCTATAAATTCCATCCACTTTTAATCAGTAGCGAAACTGATGTGCTTTAATGTCAGCATTCTCAATGTTTATACATTTTTCACTCGCTTATCTTTTTTTGGTGGACAGATAGATAAATGTCATTATTGTTTGAAATACATACATATAATCCTGTGCAACTGTAGCTATGTAATACAGTACTTATTTAAATTAGGTGTGTGCAATATTTTGGTGTAGGAGACTCGTGTGTTATTATGACTAATAGATTGTTGCTATTACAGAGGCCGGCCACCTTTGGGTTTGGTAATTTGGTAATCTTTTATGGAATTTTTAAATCCTGCATTCCATTGATGCACCATTGCCCAGTCATATTTAGCTGCATGTATTTTTCTGTGTGTTTTAAAGTGTTTTTATTAACAGTTTGAATCTCCACGCATATAGTAGGAAGTAGTGAACGTGTAGTATGTAGTATGTTTCTGACATGGACATGTTGTATTTTGTTTACAGAGAGTCACGACTCGGGCAACATGTACTTCTGCTTCCGCTGGCTTCTCATCATCTTCAAACGAGAGTTCTCATTCCCCGACATCATGCGGCTATGGGAGGTCAGTTCAAGGTCAAGAGATGACCTTTACCTTTATTACGTAACATTTCAAAGTCTGACACATCGAAGACCCCAGCGTGTATTAACAGGCAATGCTTATCATGTTATGTTTAAAAACAATCGCATCTCTGGTGACAATTTACTAAGCTTGTTGGTGTAAACTGTTCTGCTCGACCCAGAAGGCTTCAAGCACATGCAAATAGAATTAATTCATTTGGTTAAAAGGTTAATACAGATAAGAACAGCATTCACTGCAGAGAAACTCAGGAGATTCGCTTTTCAATGTAATTTTCCTATTACTAAAGTAGTTTTGAGGTGAGTAACTTGTGTTTGAACTCAAGTAGAAAACAGAAGTAGTTGACACTGCTGTGATGTCACAGGTGCTGTGGACAGGTAAACCATGTGACAACTTCCACCTCCTCATCTGTCTCGCACTACTCGACACGGAAAAGGTCACACTCATCGAAAACAACTTTGGCTTCACTGAAATACTGAAGGTGGGTGTGGCTTGCGGCTTCGTGGATGTTCTGCTGTTATGTAACAGTGTTCTTTCTACTCAACAACAAACTTACTTAGTTAATCTGCTACATTTCACTGATATCTCTAGCATGCTTATATAAACTGTTTCCAAATTATTTTGTCGCTAAGACTAAACTTGACAGTGGCAAATGTGCTTTCTCTGTAGCTGTGGCAAAAATGTGAAAGCAACCCTTCTGGAAGTTTAGCCACATTGCGTAAAAAAGCGAAACATATTTGTTTTAAATTGCATTTCCACCATAAATTGTTGGCAGTGCCATGCACCATTGACAACTGTTGCTTGCCCCTGTGTATGAAATACACAACGATTTTGTTTGTTGCCCCCCCCCGAGCTTGAATCGCATCGCATCACATCGCATCATGTGTCAACACAACTGCTACACTCTCAGTCTCAAGAATCATGGGTTAAATTATGTGCCATCCTGTCAAACCTTGGACACGTTTGTTCACTCTATGTTCCTCCAGTTGGACACGTTTGTTCACTCTATGTTCCTCCAGTTGGACACGTTTGTTCACTCTATGTTCCTCCAGTTGGACACGTTTGTTCACTCTATGTTCCTCCAGTTGGACACGTTTGTTCACTCTATGTTCCTCCAGTTGGACAAGTTTGTTCACTCTAGTGTTCCTCCAGTTGGACACGTTTGTTCACTCTGTGTTCCTCCAGTTGGACACGTTTGTTCACTCTGTGTTCCTCCAGTTGGACAAGTTTGTTCACTCTGTGTTCCTCCAGTTGGACACGTTTGTTCACTCTGTGTTCCTCCAGTTGGACACGTTTGTTCACTCTATGTTCCTCCAGTTGGACATGTTTGTTCACTGTATGTTCCTCCAGTTGGACAAGTTTGTTCACTCTATGTTCCCCCAGTTGGACACGTTTGTTCACTCTATGTTCCCCCAGTTGGACACGTTTGTTCACTCTAAGTTCCTCCAGTTGGACACGTTTGTTCACTCTATGTTCCCCCAGTTGGACACGTTTGTTCACTCTATGTTCCTCCAGTTGGACACGTTTGTTCACTCTATGTTCCTCCAGTTGGACACGTTTGTTCACTCTGTGTTCCTCCAGTTGGACACGTTTGTTCACTCTATGTTCCTCCAGTTGGACACGTTTGTTCACTCTATGTTCCTCCAGTTGGACACGTTTGTTCACTCTATGTTCCTCCAGTTGGACACGTTTGTTCACTCTATGTTCCTCCAGTTGGACAAGTTTGTTCACTCTGTGTTCCTCCAGTTGGACACGTTTGTTCACTCTGTGTTCCTCCAGTTGGACAAGTTTGTTCACTCTGTGTTCCTCCAGTTGGACAAGTTTGTTCACTCTGTGTTCCTCCAGTTGGACACGTTTGTTCACTCTGTGTTCCTCCAGTTGGACACATTTGTTCACTCTATGTTCCTCCAGTTGGACACGTTTGTTCACTCTATGTTCCTCCAGTTGGACACGTTTGTTCACTCTGTGTTCCTCCAGTTGGACACGTTTGTTCACTCTGTGTTCCTCCAGTTGGACACGTTTGTTCACTCTATGTTCCTCCAGTTGGACACGTTTGTTCACACTGTATTTCCTCCAGTTGGACACGTTTGTTCACTCTATGTTCCTCCAGTTGGACACGTTTGTTCATTCAATGTTCCTCCAGTTGGACACGTTTGTTCACTGTATGTTCCTCCAGTTGGACACGTTTGTTCACTCTGTGTTCCTCCAGTTGGACAAGTTTGTTCACTTAATGTTCCTCCAGTTGGACAGTTTGTTCACTCTGTGTTCCTCCAGTTGGACACGTTTGTTCATTCAATGTTCCTCCAGTTGGACACTTTGTTCACTCTGTGTTCCTCCAGTTGGACACGTTTGTTCACTCTGTGTTCCTCCAGTTGGACACGTTTGTTCATTCAATGTTCCTCCAGTTGGACACGTTTGTTCACTCTGTGTTCCTCCAGTTGGACACGTTTGTTCACTCTGTGTTCCTCCAGTTGGACACGTTTGTTCATTCAATGTTCCTCCAGTTGGACACGTTTGTTCACTGTATGTTCCTCCAGTTGGACACGTTTGTTCACTCTGTGTTCCTCCAGTTGGACAAGTTTGTTCACTGTAAGTTCCTCCAGTTGGACACATTTGTTCACTCTGTGTTCCTCCAGTTGGACAAGTTTGTTCACTCTGTGTTCCTCCAGTTGGACACGTTTGTTCATTCAATGTTCCTCCAGTTGGACACATTTGTTCACTCTGTGTTCCTCCAGTTGGACACGTTTGTTCACTCTGTGTTCCTCCAGTTGGACACGTTTGTTCATTCAATGTTCCTCCAGTTGGACACGTTTGTTCACTGTATGTTCCTCCAGTTGGACACGTTTGTTCACTCTGTGTTCCTCCAGTTGGACAAGTTTGTTCACTCTATGTTCCTCCAGTTGGACACGTTTGTTCACTGTATGTTCCTCCAGTTGGACACGTTTGTTCATTCAATGTTCCTCCAGTTGGACACGTTTGTTCACTCTGTGTTCCTCCAGTTGGACACGTTTGTTCACTCTATGTTCCTCCAGTTGGACACGTTTGTTCACTCTATGTTCCTCCAGTTGGACACGTTTGTTCACTCTGTGTTCCTCCAGTTGGACACGTTTGTTCACTCTATGTTCCTCCAGTTGGACAGTTTGTTCACTCTATGTTCCTCCAGTTGGACACGTTTGTTCACTCTATGTTCCTCCAGTTGGACACATTTGTTCACTCTATGTTCCTCCAGTTGGACAAGTTTGTTCACTCTATGTTCCTCCAGTTGGACACGTTTGTTCACTCTGTGTTCCTCCAGTTGGACAAGTTTGTTCCTGATTTTCCCTGGCATAAGCAGTTTTCCCGTATTTTTATCTCATTTGCACATTGTTTGCACTCTGTGTTCCTAGTTGGATACGGTGTGTTGGAATAGTATGTTCCCGGAGTTTGGACAAGTTTGTTAAAATTTCCTATGCCCCATTGGACTCTTTGTTTTCTTGTATATTCCTCCTTACGAGACTTTGTTCACTTTTGTTCCTGTCGGGAAAATTCTGGTGACCCCTATTCCTTTTGTTTGCATCGTTCCAGTTGGTTTCCACTTCAGCCAATCTTTTTCATGTTTTGTGTTCGGTCCAGTTGGCCTTCTTTCTCTCTATGTTCCCCCTATTCCTTTGAAAACGTATGTTCCCCATTGAAACACGTTTGCATTTCCACATTCAGTGCCACCCCAGCTAGAAAGCACTTACAGCTTTCCCCAGTTGGCACTTTTTATTTTCTGTGTTAGGACATCCATTTGGGAACTTTGTCCCTTTCTTGTTCCTCCATTTGGACACTTTGGGGTTCACTTTATGCCACCATTTGGAAGTCTAGTTCATTATGCCCATTAATTTAATATTTAAATGCCTCCAGTTGGACACGTTTGTTCACTCTATGTTCCTCCAGTTGGACACGTTTGTTCACTCTGTGTTTTCTGTTATGACAGCACATAAATGACCTGTCGGGACAAATCGAACTCTCGGAAATCATGAATAAAGCCGAGGGAATCTACCTGCAACTGAGCACATGCAAACATCTCACAGTGGCCGTCGCCGAGATCATCGGTATCGAGCCACGGTCAGCACCCTCTGGTGGTGATGGCGTTGACGGAGCAAGCAGCACACGCAGCAGTCCTGATCACACATCGCTGCAGATCTGCACAAATGGCACAGAGGGCATCACTGGAGAGAAATTGCAGACCGTTCAGTTTTCTAACGGAGGATCAAACGGCACGACAGACACGAGAACAACGACGACACCGGACGACAGTAGTATTGAGATACTTCCTGTCGACCACATGGACCTTGTATTGTAAACTATTCTGGATACTCGTGGTATTATTATTAGTAGTTGAGATACTCTGTGTTGATTGCATGGACCTGGACTTATCAATAGCATTGCAGTACCCTGTAAATCCTGGCGTTGTTAGAATAGTATCGTGATACTTCATGTTGACAATAAGATATGATGTTATGCGTAATATTGAGATACTGCCTGGACATATTAGTAGTATCATGATACTTCTTGTTGACAACATGAATGAGATGACATGTTGTGATTAGTATCACAATATTTCCTGTTGACAACTGGACCATACCTTGCGAATAGTATCATACTTCCTACGGTGAACACACCTGATATTGTTGGTAGTAATATCTGGTACCTCTGGTTGACAACATGGGCCACGTTGTGAATTGTTTTGAAATACTTCCTGTTATTATCATAGGCTGTGTGACGGCAAATGCACAACATGTCCTGTATCATATCCACTAGATGGCGCCCTTACACGACTATGAACTATAGGAACAGGGAGCGTTAATATTTGGGACTGACCATTGAGAAATCGAGCAAATCCCACGAGATTCTAGGGTAGAAAATTGCACGGAAGAAAGCACAACTTTGTAAATAGTGAGCAGACATTTGTGGTTAAACGTAGATTTCTGCGTGAATTGTGTATAGTTATGGGATACTATGTATTTCTTTGAATTGCCGATAACTGGGTTGACTAATGACAGGTCTACAGCCGAGGGTGATGGGGCGGGGTGTCAGAGACGGGGAGCAGGACAGAAAGAGACGCCTATTTCGGTGGTCAGGTTGACAGATTATATTGTAAAGTTGTTAGTAGCCCACTGCAGGCCAACAGGGCTGCACTAACAAGTCTTTTTAGTTGTCTTCTATTTCTTTGCACTGTGTGTATTATTAAATTTTGTATTAAGTTAAACTCCCTCATCCATGGTTTTATTGGTTGTCACAGTTCAAAATTCATTACAAATTCAAACCTACGCCATGATACCCAGAGTCTGCTGTAATATGTTAGTTCATATGTGCAGCATTTTTATGTTAATTATTAAGCTTTGGGGATATTATTGGACAGACAACTGCTGGGTGTTAATAAATAAATATAGTAACAAGTATTTTAAGATTGTTTGGGGTTTGACCCAATAATATTTTATGCGAGTCAAAATTTGCACCAGGTGTCACATGATTACTGCGTTGATGCTGCAGATTTTCCCTGCAACTGCGAAGGATAAATGTTGTCATGGCAAATTGTCCTTGTTAGTTACAGTGTGTGGGGACAGGCCTTTGACAATTTATGGATATCACTTGTTACACACTACATAATATGCCATCATGATTCAAGGTGGCTCAAAACCAATCAAAGTAGTAGTTTTAATTTAATCAATACTTGCCGGGCAAATATAATATGTGTTCCAATTACTGCCATTGTAAAAGCATATATACAAACTTATATAGGGACTTCTGATGAATCAGGACTCCTGCGTATAGGAGCCCCCCGTCTGAGTTAGTTTACCTGACAATGAACGACGTCACACAGAGACATTCACAGGTGCCTGGAATTCCTGTAGTGGTTGCCTAGCAATAGGTGCGGCTGAATTTGGACTTGCCTGTGCTAATTAAAATGCAGATTAGAAGTCTGGTTTCTACAATGTTCCCATGCTGGTGAGCCGTGTCTGTCGTTTAGTGCGCTGTACGTAGTGGTTCCTGGAATCCATGCGAGGTGGAATTGGACCACCTGTACGCATTTGTCTTTATGTAGACTGAACACACACAAAGATCAAGTATCACTGCCTGTCCACATTGCAATGGATCCATTGTTACTAATTAATCACGTGAACCAGGGCTTTGTCGCTGATGAGATTGCACCGCATAGCTGTAAAATGATACAAAAACCCAGACCGTAGCCTAGAGAGTGCATCAGTAACAGCTTAGAATCGTCATGTTTGTATAGCAATGTTGTACAAAACTGTTGAGCTTGTTTCTAAATGTGCCGTCATGCTCAGCCAGCAGTGCTACTATGTATGCCGGCCGTCGCTAGTGGTGTTGAATCTTGCCTGTGGTAATACACAAAATGTACCCTCAAGTGAAATGTAATGTGTATTTAAGTCATAAGAAAACATTTAAGAACTGTGTCGTGTTTGTGATATTTTTAATCCATGTGTATATTACATTACTGAGATTTGGGATGAAGGATCAAGAGAACTGAATAGATGTGTAAAGAAACAACTGGAATTATTCCTCAATTGCGGAGTTTCCTACAATACCACAAAGAAAATAATTATTGAGAAGCCAGTAACAAATTGTTAAGGAAATGAGTAACTTAATATGTAGAATAGCTACAAAAGAACTCCATAACCTAGCACATAGAATGACATAAATCACTTGAGTTCATTTGTCAGTCTATTCTCTGTAGGCATTTCAGAGGGTAGATAAGAAAGTATGCATGAAATAGTAGAAACTAGTTTTTTTAAAGAATAACTAATTCCCATACACATGAAATACATTTTATTTTCGATTGCAATTTTCCAATCCATTTTTAAATAACTGCAAAAACCACCTGATTAGTATTTCCAGGATTATCTCGCCATGATTACAGGAATGTAAATCACTTATTTTGTAATGTCGCCCTCTATTTGGGAAAAACGGTGTTTTTTTCTCCAGATAAAACAACTTTTCTCAGTACAAAGTAGTATTTTATATTTTATTGTAATGGGCAGAGAGCAACAAATACTAATTTCCTATAACAAACGGAACAATGTTTATTCAGTTCCACAACAATGTCACTAGAAATTACACCACTGACATCATCCACAAAACACAGAAATACATGAACACAATCATTCTTCAACCAACCTAAACATGATCATTCAACAAAGCCTATTCCACCTACTTCCCAGTAAACTAAATTATTGAAACAAATAACATTAACAAGTAATTTTGTTCAATCTAAGGTATAAAACATATCCACATATCACAACCTGTTGTTGACTTTTTAAGTACTGCTAATTGGTTAGTTTATTATATTAACATGTTAAAAGAGAATTGTAACCAGCCACACCAATTGTTTACACTAACAAGTTACTAACCTATCTGGACATTGGCACAGCACCTAATTTCTTTGTTTTGAGTAAACAAAATGTCATTTCGTCTCACATAAGTCGACATGCATTACATGAAATAATTCAATATTGCTGGGTAAGACTGGCAGTATTTCAGATGCATGAAAGAAGCGTCATTCTACCCAGTCAAAAACACATTCGTGAAGACAACAAATAATAGCCTCATTCTTACATCAACCACTCTATACGACTAATCATACTGATTGAAGTGTTTTACGTGCATCAAATATTTTTCAAACAAAACACATGTTTGATAGTACACTGTCAGATGTAATTACACTTTTGTAAAGCAATTTTTAATTAAGTTTCATGGAAGGAAAACAAACAAAATGTCATTCTTCTAGAAATATAAAAGATACATGGTGTATAATAATATAATAAGCCAGACATGTGCTGTGCTGATGTGACGCTGGGTAAACAAGGGTTGACAAGACAATAATTATCACCCCTCGGTCACGCATCTGTATGAATAGAAACTAACTTCCTGAACTTCCCTACTTACTAGTGATAATACTGTGTGCGAAACATGAAATGTACATCATGTTACTGTGACTGAACCAATGGTAAATACATACACAATTGTTTTGACTTTACATATTTCTAAAGTGAAACTTCCACTTATTTGTTTGAAATTGCTTTTCCACCGTAAATGTTCAGGGGTTCCATGCACCAATGACAACTTTTGCCTGTGCCTGTTTATGATTACACCAAATGATTTTCTTTGTTGCACCTCTTAAGCTTGAATTTTCAAGGACATATGCACTATAGAAGTATTAAAATTATTATTATTGATTTTGTTGGGGAAAATATGCAATGCTAAGAGTAACAGCTTCTAAAAATCTTCTCCATGAAAACAATTCAGTAAGCACCATCACAGTAACTGATAATAAATGCGATGATATTAAGTTAAACAATAAACAATATAACACAACAATGTAGCATCATCAAAATAATAACATCAATTTGGACATCTACACATTGGGTGTGCACAGAATGAGAAACTGCAAGAATGTCTGCATGACATCAAGTACAGAGGTGACCCCCAAATGACACCATTCACTTAGCAGTTGTCAACGTACAGTAATAACACAGGTCAACAACTGTCACCAAAACAATTAAGATTCCATTCTCGAAACAAATTATACAAAATACTGCACCTATATCACACACAGATGCCATAACCTGCAAATGCATAAACCACTCGGTTAGAGTGAATGGCCAATAGTTTATGACTAGAAACGATATATTTACATACATATGTGTTATGTTAGCCGTCACTATATCATTATCACTAGTGTACCATGGAAATATTCCAAACCATAAATCCAGTTACAAATATTTCTACTATTTACGTGATCCCAGTCATCAAAGATGTCATAATTCACTGATGCAAGACAGCAGAAGTCATTATACCAATACGCTCAAAGCAGGTAAACATAATAAAACTTCTGAATTACCAGCAACTTGTGACATGTGCTAACAATACTGGACAATACACCTGACTTGATGACCCAGATTTGTTGAGGTTATATAAGGTGGTGGGCAATCGTGTAGAAATACTCTTTGCATATTAACTGCAGGATGGCTGAATGCTTCCTGCAGAAGTCAAGATGTTATCTACCAGGTGCTTTGAATAATCCTTAAGATGAATACCAAATTATATTATGATAACTTCAGTTTTATTTGGAAGATGATTCAAAATGTTTTGGATGTAATTCATGTTTGTCCAGACAGGCCCTCCCTTTCTAGTGAGCCAAGACCAGTTTGTTGTGCAAAGTCATGTTGCGATATAAACAGCTAAATAATTATACTATTACAATTATTATACAAAACTTTAATATCGTGTTATTTAACTCACCCATTTACTGCTGATAACTAAATGCAATAGCAATGCACAACAGCTGAAAGGATTTTAATTAACACATTTACCATTAATATTCACCTAATTTCCTACACATTTCATGTTATCACAAAATCAATGCGTGTTCCAAACTTGTCTTAACAACCGATCATAACCTCCCAAGCATATCTTAATTATCTAAAACATCTGTTTTATACTAGCCTTATCCCTAGTCAAAACAACACTTGCCTTAAAAACTATTATCTTATTCAATTCAGCTGATTATGCCCCAAGTCCACTTAAAAAAATCAACATGTTATTCACACAATGTCACGTAGAGTTCACAGGTTAGCTTTGAGTAATACAGGGCAAGAGCTTGGATTAAGTCGCATAGGATATTGGGCAAGACAGTGCCGACCTTTGAACTGCACAGGTCCTTGAACATGATGGCAAACCTTTTTGCAAGATGGTGCATGCCGTTTTCAAATGTGACTTGCCAGATCTCACACTGTCAACAAATATTGTTCCTGCTTTGGCACAGCACTACACTGCCGCATCCTTCACTCACGGACGACAATAAAACAGAAAAGAGACTCTGACTGCAGACAATATACTTACGCAAACACGTTTCATGTTGGATTTTTTAACAGAAAACTATCCAATGGAACATTATATACATGTAAATTCAGCAACAATAACCTCCAACTGTAGCAATGTGCACCTATCCAGCAACACAGGAGCTCACAGTCCTGACACAACATCAGGCGGACATCTTGAAGTCTTAATATACACTGCGTGTTACCCTGCTGGCTGAACCGGCTTGTCAGTATCTGACGCATGCTTCCTGTCACTCGATACGTGCCATTATGATCCGTATGTGCCTACGATTGTGTCTGTCTTCCCAACACAGACGTATCACGTATGCTGCTCCGGCCTGCCAGTTTGTGGAATTCGTGCGGCTGTTCCAATGTATCCCTCGGGGTCTTCGCATACGTGCACTACGATGGCTGGATGCTTTTCCGACGCGGCCTCAAATTCATGCGCCTCTCCTACAACCATAAGTCATCATTACTAGCATGTAACTGTGTGAAATACCAAGTCACGTTGTAGATGACAGCCTTTGAAGCATTCTTCACAATTTTTTATTATATATATATATATATATATATATATATATACATACATACATATAGAATAATTTTTTTGAATATTATATATATATATATATATATATATATACATACACACACATAGTTTTTATATACCCAATCATGTAAGACTTACATGACGGTGAAACCCCTTCCACATGCCCCGCCACAATGTACCAGGGTGAGACGGCTATTTATGTTATTTGACGAGCATGTTCTAGACTTGCATTCTTACCATCGTATAATAACCAGAAAGTATTGTGACCAATCCTTGCTACACGTATTGTTTGCAAATATATCATGATATGAATCATGACCAATATATCAGAATCTTTATTGTGGCCAGTTTAATACATGTTTTGTGACATGTAATGTGATCAGTGTATAAAGGCATCATGGTGAATGCATTGTAACATGTATCATGACCAATGTAGTTGTGGTCAATGTATCGCAATGTGTATCATGACCAATGTGTCACAACATGTATTGCATGTTGAGACCAATTTATTGCAGCATTTGTCATAGCCATCATGATACACCTTGTGACATGTATCATGATAAGTACTGTGATCAAGTACATGAAACATGATACATATAATGACCAGTGTATCTTGACAATCCTACCAACAACCAACATCGCATGTACAAGGCACAAGTGACCTACCGGGCGTGAGGCCAGCGAGGGCGGTCAAGAGGTCATAGTTCACGAGGGGTTCATGCTCTGGGGCCGACTCCCAACCAACTGGAGGGGAGGTAGGCGGGGAAATTAGGAAGTTCCTTGGAGGTACGGGCGGCTGGAGGTGTAGGTTGTACTTGCCTTCACTCACAGGCAGCTGTCAACACACACACGTACAGTTACACAAAGGTAATTTAAATTATTTCAAGGGAAAACGCAATACATCCAGTTTCCCTGGTTTGAGAAAAGGTCACTTTTGTTCATCTTCAAATTCTTTAATAAAACTTGTAAATAAAAATCACAAAGCACAGTAGAAAGGTCGGAAATATGTGTTGCTTATTTGTTATACAAAATGTGGTATTAAATTATTTAGTTATCAAAATGTGGTACACAATGCACAGTCATTTCGCATAGCTGCACAAGCAGCAAGGCAGAACTCACAGGGTGAAAATGGATACATTGCGTTATCATTAATTGACATTAAAAGACAACTGGTACTTGCAGTTACAAAAACTCTTGAGCACTTTTAATGGAGATTTAAAAGATGTTTAATGGGCACTTTAAGAAAACTTATACAATGATCAGTATTGATATCATATGAACTATGAATGAATTATTTGGAATTTTGAAGATAATTACACTTAATCAGAAACAATCAAAGAAAACAAAAAAAACCATTGTGAACAATTACCAAAAAAGTGTTTTGACTTTTACCGTATAGTTAGCTTTAATCACATTACATTCCATACAATACATATAAATGCCTTGGGCAGTCAAACAGTATCAATTTAGAACTCAACTTACCACGTGTGAGTAGTAACAATATATGACATGGCCACACACGTTTGTTCGGTGCAGATTTATCTTTGCTGACTTTGCAGCTTTCTGCGAATCAAACACAACGCGGGCTCGTCTGAAACTCTTCAGATATTGAAATGAAGCCATGTCATCGTAGGCTCTGAATACTGACTCAAACTCTGCCTGAAACAAACACAGTTACACGTCAGTTAAACTATCAAATTATAGGACAGTATGTAGAGTGAGACATCATTATAATGCACCTTGTTATGGATTGGGCAAATCAGTCGTTAACCCGGAATTTCTGCTGCCAGGGGAAAATGGGTACTACAATATCTGTCACTCGTTTTATGAAGTTCTCCCTGTTTTAGTATTCTACAGGCATATTTTGAAACACTTGAAGAAATTTAATGTAGAAGTACAACTGTAACACGAATCTGGAGTGGTGTGTATTGCTGAGTTTGTTGTGCCTCTGGTTTCTGCTCTGCCATTGGCATCGTGACACCAATCCAATTGTTTTTCACACTTATCAACTGTGTAACTCGCACTTGGTTTGCTTGATGATCTCAAGTTTTTATTTAAGACATACCCAGTTGCTTTGGTTGTTTAATTAACATTAGGTACAATAAATACGTTGCTTCCAGCTAGGTAGTTTTGTAACCTTAGCTAGGCAAGGCCCAAGGTTCAAGGTAATACTCATCCCTGGAAATGTTTTGCCACCCTAAAAATGGTGTCACCGGAATCTTGTGTTCTAAGTTTGTTAACACTTCTGACCAATTACATTGTCTGATTCTGTACTATGTCACTATGCAGACATTCATGCCGTAGCAGGTCACAGAGCGATCAACACAGTGTAGCTAGGATACCATCGTTTACAAGATTTGGGATTTGATTGTCATAACAACGTAAGCAGGCTAACTTCAGCCTTTACTAAAAATTATTTTGATTACATATGTCTGCGAATTGGCAGTCGGAACTGACGCAAGCAACTCCTTGAATCTTGATGAGGTTGTGGTTTCTCGTTGGCGGTATTTAATGTTATACTGTTAGCTACTGTGTTGTAAGAGTATGTATAGGGCATGATTTAATTTTATTGTTGGGATGTAATGAACGCACATATATTTTATCTATTTGGCCATTTTAATTTAGGGAAAATGTGTTAGATAATTTTAAATTTAGCATGCACTATTAAAACATTTTTCATTGCCTAAATTGCATAAAACATTGCAAAGCACGGTTCGTATTCCTGAAAGTAAAATTATGGGTGTGTACGTGGGTAACACCATAGTGAGTGTCGGTCACTGTCAGTGTCACTTGTCATGTGCTGTGACAGTGCGAGTTGGGTGTCCAGTCTGCGTGGTCTTACCTGGGACTGTCCGCCTTCAAAAACCGACTCGTTTACTTTTGTTACTATCAGTGCAGTTGCACCTTCCGAGTCAACCGTCTGTATTGAGTCGCTTGTAGTATCAGATGTTTCATCGTCCAAGGACATCCGGTCTATCTCTTTGACTACTGCGCCAACCGAACTTCTCGATTTCTCGTCCGCCATTTTCGTCACTCTGGTATCGATGCACGGCTTCGCAGTCGCAGACGATGGAAAATTTCATGCCGTAAATCGCAACGTCAGTTTCCGGTTGAATTCAACACCAACGTTCTAAAGATGCTGCATACATTTATAATTGTAACTATGCCACTACAGGTTCAATACAATATGGCGAATGTCACGCTGGCTGAATACCGATTATTTTGCATCGATGACAGCACAGCCCAGTTACATGCCCGAGTGCCTGTGGGTGACGTCAATAGAACCATTTCGTTACAGATGTGTCCCGAACAGATAACTGAACAGCCACAGCGTGTCGCCACTGTTTCTACACAGGGCCGCCTAGCAGCGTTTTTTGTATACACGGATTATCAAGCGAATAGTTATGGTCTCGCACATTTGACGTTGTGACAGCCGCGCTCTCATTGCAAAGGACTTGGTGTGTTTAGCTGAGACAGTAACATATAGTCAATGACCCGCCAGTCGAACACGCTCACGAGTTAAGGATATCGATCGCTTGTAATTATTGCCAGATGTCACTTAGTCTTAGCCTAGGATGCGCAAAACAGGTACATTTGGCATAATACATTTATACACAAGCAATCTGATTGACGAAGATGTACAATTTGGTTTGTGAACTTACATTATGAAAAATAACTTACAATACACGAAATACTTACTGGCCCCCGTTCACCGTTGCGTAATATGGTCCCTGTGGCATGTTTAAAAACAACATCTATTAATACCTCAAAGGGCAGAATATGCATGATAGATACTATGGGTTGAACTTTCTATAATGCTGAAGACTTCCTTGGCCACTTGAAGTTCACTCTAGGATGGCAATCTTGGTAATTTTTTTAAATCTTGTGTCTATGACCACCACCGCGTTACCATTTCGACTCGCGGCACGGTATTTGTTTCGCGCGATTTTGTCTCGCGGTAGATATTTTTTAAGTATTTTGCCAAAATATACATTTTTAACCATTCATTTGCACGAATGAAATAAAATAAGTATGACAGATTTTGAATGTCGGTATACTTTGCAAGTGTTTCTTCATATATTATTGGAAACATGTTTTTATTCATGTATTCGATGTCCAGGCTGGCCAGTATATAGGCACGTAGTCGCCGGGCCCTACTAGGTCTAGGGGCCTACATAATATTACGCGTTATGCAAATTCTTACAGGAAATCGACTAATGGGGGAACTCATGGGACTGTCTTGTATATGGGTCAGGTCATAGAAAAACGTACAATTGGGGCTGGACAGGCAAAAATAATAAAACTCACAATTACTTTAAACAACTTTATTACACTTTAAAACCAACTTATTCCCTTCATTTAGCACCAAATTATACTGACTTAATCCTAGCGGTGCAGTTCTTAGAGATTGTCAAAGAAAACCTAACGTGATCGGCAAACGTCCGTGATCGAAATAAATTGAACAACAATTAAAGACTCTTTTAATATCTCAGATTAACTGCAATTTTTTTCTAACTAGCCATAATATGTATGTTTAAAAGTACAGAAAATTAATAAGCACATTAAAGAATCTTTAAAATTATATGCTAATCAACTTTCACCGATGACTGAAAATAGCGCAAATCTTTGGAAAGCACTTTTGACTTTACCCTTGCATACCTAAAAATGCTCTCTTACACATGAAAGTCACTCTACATAATCTACGACATATCTACTTTACAAAATATGTGGTCCAGAGCACTCACAAACAGCACCGTTGTCTCATAGCCGACATATACAACGTCATATAAAATTGCGTAAAAATCACGGACGTTTGTTACTGGTATCATTTACTTACAACTTATATTTTCATATCATCTCAAAACGTCTTCTACATGTACAAAAGAGGTTGATCTTTGGTTATAGCTATACAAGTATATATATATATATTTCGACCATTCACTGTATGTGTCATGACTTTGAAAATTAAAACATTATTTTTTTTAACTTTCCCCAGGTTACAAGTGCTCTCAAATACAACAGAACCTCTTCTATAGCCTTAATGTACAGGGCCTACCGGGTACTTGTTTACTATTAGTTTTAACAGTAATAAAGACCTTTCTAACACTTGCAGGTGACCAGTATGCCTGCTTACCATATATACATAAAACTCACGGACGTTTGCGTAAAAATCATGGACGTTTGTTACTGGTATCATTTACTTAAGACACTTGTATGAGTACTAAGCATCTTCATATCATCTCAAAACATCTTCTACATGTACAGAAGAGGTTAATCTGTGCTTACAGCTATATACAAGTATATATTTCGACCATTCACGGTATGTGTTATGATTTTGAAGAAAAAAATCCTTTTTTTTACTTTCTCCAGATTATGTGTGGTCCCACTTATACAAATATATCACAGAACCTCTTCTATACCCTTAGGTGTACAAGGCCAAAATGTTTACTATTAGTTTCAATAGTGAAAACGATCATTCTGCCAGTTTCAGTCACCTCAGTATATTTAAATAAAAATCACGGACGTTTGTTTTCATTTCGACGCCAGTTGTAAGGCCAATACACAAACTGGAGTGAAACTTTTGTTCACGATTGAAGAATGTGGTACAAGAAACGAGAAATGCTATAGGAAATAGCTAGAAAATTATAATTATATGCAGGAGAGGTAAAAATGTTAAACAAACGTCCGTGATTTTTATCAGTATAATTATGTTCATGTGCAACCCTAGCCAAAGGAAGTGGGTGTGGCTAAAACTTTTTCCACCCACAACAATGCAACAACGTACCCTTGTCCATAGGTGGTAAAAATAATATGGTGCCCACTCTTTTTAACATGCAAATTGGGCTATTGAAATATAATTCACGGGCGTTTGTTTAACTAAAATATCTCATTAGAATGAGAATTGAAAAAATTGGCCTGGCCCAAATCATGTTAAAATGTCATGGAAATGTAAACTGTGTCCACTTACTAGACAAATAATAAGTTTGGGATATTCTAACTTTACATTACTTGAAATAAGATACATTAAAAAAAATTAAGAAATGCTCAAAAATGCATTCCCCCCCTTTTTTCTAATTTATAGGCCAATAACACAAATAATTCTCATCGGACTTATACAAATTTACATTTTTCTGAAAGCCCAAACAATTCTCTATTGAATGATACTAAGAAGAATTAGATTGGTGTACAGGTTTTTATTCTATACCCATGTAAAGCTGAAAAACTGTGGAAATGGTGAATTGTACGTTTTTCTAAGACCTCACCCATATCCACATGTTTCTGATATATTGCCATTAGTTGTATCGACTAGCTAATTATATATCGGTTCTAGTTATTTTCAGTATCTGGCAACGTTATATATATATATATACGTGTCTGAGGATATATCAACTCTCAATCAACTTTTTTTATTATCGTCAAGCAGAACTTTCTATATACTGGTGTACGCTGGTACTGCGCTGAGTGTGGTCGACCATTGCCAGGGTGATTGTCGTCTTCAGTGATTCTTTTTGTTTTATGTGCCAAATTGTACGTGTGTGTGTGGTGCGTGTGCGTGTGCGTGTGCGCGTGCGTGTGTGTACATGTATGCACATGTGTGTACATGTGCACATGTGTGCACATGTGTAGGCCTGCAATGTATGTATGTATGTATGTGTACGTATGTATGTACACATGTCTGTGTACACATGGGTGCGTGAACACGTGTATATGCGCGAACAAGCTCGCGCGTGTTTGTGTGCATGCGTGAATATGTGTGTATACTTCCCGTGACTTCTCTGCTAATATGACAAGAACGGCAGATGTATAAAAAACGCGCATACCAAGTGCAGTATAATGTTCAATATAACAATTGGATAGCCACCAATCAGGTCTTTTACCATTATAATAACGCAACTAACACCACAGGAGTACACCACAAAAACCTTTTTTTAAGAGAAGCTCCATTCTCTTGATGGTAAACCTGTAAGGTAATAAACAACGACATTCACCAGTGCAAGTGGTTTTATCTTTCAGCACCACTGACATGTTTGTGTAATTATAATATTAAGCAAATAAATTAATTAATTAATTGGTGGTCCCACAATCGCCCGGTCCCAGATTCGGCACGAATCTGCCGAATCTGGGACCGCAACGGTAGCATGGATGGATTTTGCGCTCTTACTAACATAGTTTCGGTTATATAGTAATACATCAATTATTCCAATATGAAGGGTATCCGCAGGTTTTAAATAAAAATGAATGCGCGGTAAACGTTTTGAGGAAACTCGGCCCGGGCATGACGTATCTCTTCAACACATGTCAGAGCAGATAAAAGCGGGACTGCGCTTGCGCGCGCATGCGGGGTGTGCGTTTAGCCGAATCTGGGACCGGCCGAATCTGGGACCACTACACCGGACCTACCAGGATAGATAGAAGCATTTGGTGCCTCGCGGCGCTCTCCTGATTCTGGCCGCCATTTTCATTCCTGCTTCCGACTCTGTAGAGCGCAGTGGACCATGGGTAGAGCGTCGGGCTGTCGACTAAAAGGACCCGGATTCGAATCATGTGCTGCGTTTTTTAAAACCTTCAGCAAGTTTGTTCACTCTACATTGCTCCAGTTCACTCAGCTGTATAAATGAGTACCTGGCTATAGACAAGTGGTGGATATGTGTACGAGCAGCCTTTGTAGCATATGGCTGGATGCTTTCCAGAGAAGTTGTGATGGTGGTCTTTTTACCAGTCTGTGTCAACACTTGTGCCGTCTAAGTAAAATTTGATATGCAGTAGATGTCGTCTTTCGGCTTCAAAGAACCCGCTGCGCATAAATAATCCAAACAGACAGAAAAAACGTCCCGTCCAGGCCAAATAAATTGACGTATAGTTATTGTCAATATCTGTCATCATGACTCGTTGATACCATTCTCTTGTTTACTCTTGGCTATATCCGCCATTTTATTTATGCTGCAAAATATGCCGCGTTTTGCTACTAAAGATCCTGTGAAAATCTTGTCTCAGCGAGGCAATGCTGTATAAATCGCTGAGGAACGGAACAGCAATGGTGGCATTTTTATATCGATCATCGTTTATTTGAAAGCACCGCACCCAGCCGCTGTTCTAAACATCCAATAACGTGTCATTGTCGGAATTTATAATAGTTGTTCATATTATCTAAACATGCAGTATTTCGAACAACAATTATTATTTGTTGTTAACCTTTATTGTCATAAATGCTTCTTCGCATTGATTGGACATTCCCATGTCTCGAGCGCGCAACCACACGTACACTTCTGGTGTTTCCCTTAAGTGTTCCTTCTCTTCCACTTTCTTCTCTCAACAAGTAAAATAGTTTTAAATGTGTCCATCGGGGTTCTGATTCACCCCCTCTGGTATTTAGTTGGTATAACGTTCCGATATTGGTCAGTATGTGACATCATTGTTTTCACTGCTTTGCTTAAGAGCCGTCAGATATGGTCTTTCCTCCTGCATCTCTACTCAATACTATGTGTTATTTTCATGTTTGTTTTTATAAAGTGGCACCGCAGACGGGCGGCAGTCGAACTAACATCACAACGAAACCGGACCGGTGGTCTTCGGGGAGAGTGAAACAGAATTTGGACATTCTTCGATTCTTACACCAGCAACGTTCGCCAACTCCATCGGCACACGTACTTGACGTTATATCGACTGGTTTGTCGTTATTTTACAGACGTCACATCAGTAACTCTGGCCGAATGCTACTAGTTGTTCGGTCAACTTCCGTATTGTCAGCCTGTCAGTTGGAACCTATACTTGTATCATGTCGATTTGCAGTTTGTTCAATATATTTTGTGTACTTGCTTCTTTTCGCGTCACGTGTTCTCATTACAGTATTGTCTGCACCACGATGGTATAAATATTAATAAGATATATTATTCAAATAAAAACGAAACAATCCCTTTAATTGATGCGTAGCTGTTCCGAGAAGCCTTCGTTGAGGCCAAGTGCGAATCACGTGACACGACACAAAATATGCGATTTTCATTCATGATTGCGTACACAGTATGATCAGCTCCATTCCCAGAAGCCTTTGTTGAAACTACACTGCCTTCCTGTGGCACGACGCAAAACATACATTTTTCAGTAATTAGACCGTCATGAATGCACGGACCGTGGTAGCAGTACTTAGCAAACGAATGTCATCTAAGCAGGTTGCGTTGCGGTGGTCCGGATATTGCTGCTATATTGTCACCGCCAGGACAAATGCAGACTTCGCCATTCTCCAGATCGGATCCCATGTGCGGATCTAGTGGGCATGGCTAAACGTGCCCCGGACCTGTACAATGTGGTCCGGTTTAAACTAGAGAAAGTTGAAATTACCATGCAGTGGAAATACCCAACAATATCCTTCTGTCGTCTTCCAATGTATTGACCCGACGACAGCAGAGTCGTGCAGACGCTCTGGCCCAGAACAACGTCACGCCAGCGGATGTTTTCTGACGAACTATAAGAGGTATAATCCTTTCTGGCCCATCTCAGGATCATACATAACAACATATGTTACTAGGGCGACGGCTGGTGGTGGTAGGGGGGGGACTAAACAAATGTAGGTTTATTGTCATTCCACCTTCTACACGAATTTGGGGGAAAACACCTACTTCATTCTCCTCGAATTGCGTCCTTTCATGACGGTGTGTGTGTGGGGTGTGTGCGTGTGCGTGTGCGTGTGCGTGTGCGTGAGCGTGTGCGTGTGCGTGTGCGTGTGCGTGAGTGTGAGCGTGTGCGTGCGCTGTGTGTGTGTGTGTGTTTTTGTTGTTGTTGTGTGTGTGTGTGGTGTGTGTGTGTGTGTGTGTGTGTGTGTGTGTGTGTGTGTGTGTGTGTGTGTGTGTGTGTGTGTGTGTGTGTGTGTGTGTGTGATGCTATAAAACACGGGGACGATGATGATCCAAGACGATGATGATCCAATAGCCAATGGTCTAGAGGGCCGGGGACCTTTTCACTTGTATGTGACTCAGACGGTTAGCTCCCTTACACGGAGTGTTCGGAGAGACAATACAATATGCATCTACGACCCTCTCCTGGGAAGGTGTCTCCTAGACTCATGCACGCACGCACGAACTCACACCACATATATACACGCGCACACGCACACACGCACACACGCACGCACGCACGCACACACACACACACACACACACACACACACACACACACACACACACACACACACACATTACTATAGTATAGCCTAAAAATTCATTTAACAAACAGAGGAAAGACATTCTCATTAGGATTGGAAAGATCATACATGTTTTAGTCAACTTAGTAATAAACAGAATTCTTCTCAACAAGATATAACATTAGAACACCATATTGTTGTAATTGTTTATTATATTTCTGGCGTGCAATTTGCAACACTAACCAAGGCTGTACACACATCACAGATGTCTTCAAATAACTAAAATTACGGTAACACCGGGCAGCGTGGCACACCCAAGAAAACGACCAGGTCACCCATGCACAGTCACACGAGCGTAGCATTTCCCTAATCATGTAACACGCCTAAAGAAACTGTTTTCAATCAATAGGCAAACCCTGTAAGTTATATAAAAACAGTATAAATACCACAAAACCGCTTTGTCACATACTATGAGACAATACGGCCTTATACATGGGCTAGTGCGGTCAGTCATATCCCGTTTAGCGCAGTCCGTTCCTTTTAATGAGACATTTTGAAACGTATAACGCAGGTATGCCGTCTACCCTACGTACTGATGAAGTCTGTCTGACAAGCGTTGACAATCTGCACAACATGATCGTCCAATATGTATATGTAGTAACGAAACATTTCTGTAACAACTATCCCAAGAGTTATCATTAATTAATATTATACACTATTATTGTTGATGCTATAGTATTTTATTATTCGGCACAATTTGTAGCAAACGCAGCGAGTGCTGTAATCATATCATACTCTACAAGCATCTTGCCGTGATTGTCGAGGTGTGCACGCAAATCTGCACAAACCATCACGGTTGTAAAGATGCATAAAATGCGCTGTAGGGAACAGTTACAAACTCAAAGGACACACACACACACACACGCACGCACGCACGCACTCACACACACATACGCACATACACTCACACGCATAAACAGACACGCACACACACACACACACACACACACACACACACACACACACACACGCAAAACACACACACGCACACACACGCATGAACACACCACACACACACACGCACAACACACGCACAGCACACACGCACGCACGCACGCACGCACGCACACACGCACACACGCACACACGCACACACACACACACACACACACACACACACACACACACACACACACTGACCTCTCCAGAGATCTGTTCATTTTGGTTCTACGCAAACATTCCTGGGTAAATTTGCGTTCATTTGCACTGGGCGAAATTATGCTTATATAGATAAAACGTGACTAGAACAACAGTGATACATGCGTACATAATGAATTTGATGTAGCAGAGAAATACTTTCAATAAATCAGTAGTCCAATCACAATGCAAACAGTTTTGTTTACTTTTTTATTTCGATTGCAAACTCCACACAATTCTATGTTCGCACTTGGGCAGTAGCAAACAAATTGGCGATCTCCGAACAGGTCATTGGTAGACTAAAACGCCTATACACATGGATGTATCGTTGGACGTTCTGGTGCAGTGAAGGGAGTTTGAAGCGTTTTTCAAACGACTACCATTACATGGCATCATGTGATTCACATATGGATTTATAAACTGTACATTAAATAATATACTATTCGTCTTATTCTATTATCAAACGGCTGCAATGCATACATCGTTGCCTAACAGCAGTAACGACGTATCTGCAATTGACTATAAACTGTGGTTACGCGATTTTTACTTTCCATTCTGACATATCAACAAGCTTGGTCACGGTTGCAACTATGACTTGTTGAAAATGAGATTCGAAGGTAAAGAATACAAAAGTCGTATAAACCCGGTTTATGTTAAAATGCTGATACGTCGTTATGGATGTTAAGCGACGATATGCCATTTCTGAATTACCATAAACAATGCCGTATTTATTTACATTACATCTGTTTGGTCTGCCTGGCTGTAAACAAATAAGAACAACCAACAAGACAGACACGTGAGCCATTTAACGGGACTCGAATGTTGTGTTTTATTTACGTGCGCAGGTCTTAAACGGTTTTCATATCAGGAACACGACGCGTACATTCGTGTGGAAGTACTTTTTTGGTAACTGCAACTGATGCCGTTGCGTCTGAGGTTACCCTCGTGTCTGCCAATTGGCTTACAACTACGGCAGGTGTGATAGCGTCGGTGCACAGCTCCGTGATGGTTTGGTTTGTTGACAACTATAACCTGTCGCGGCATCGGTGCGTACCTTTGTGCTCAATGAACTTGTTGACAACTTCGACAGGTGTCACAGCGGTGGCGCATACGTTCGTGTTGAATTCATTTGTTGTCAAGTACAACAGGTGTCATGACGTCGGTGCGTACCTATATATTGGACTAGTTTGTTGTCAACTACAACTGTCATGGCGTCGGTGCACGCTTTATATTGGACTAGTTTGTTGTCAACTACAACTGTCATGGCGTCGGTGCACACTTTATATTGGACTAGTTTGTTGTCAACTACAACAACTGTCATGGCGTCGGTGCATATCTTTATATTGGACTAGTTTGTTGTCAACTACAACAACTGTCATGGCGTCGGTGCACGCCTTTATATTGGACTAGTTTGTTGTCAACTACAACAACTATCATGGCGTCGGTGCACGCCTTTATATTGGACTAGTTTGTTGTCAACTACAACAACTGTCATGGCGTCGGTGCATACCTTTATATTGGACTAGTTTGTTGTCAACTACAACAACTGTCATGGCGTCGGTGCACGCCTTTATATTGGACTAGTTTGTTGTCAACTACAACAACTGTCATGGCGTCGGTGCATACCTTTATATTGGACTAGTTTGTTGTCAACTACAACAACTGTCATGGCGTCGGTACGTACCATCACGTTGACGTACTTTCCCGTCATGGCGTCGTGAAGTCAATGGCCGTACAACACATGAGGTGTTCGGCGACGGCGTTGCGGATTGCGCGCCGCGAGAAGCCGTATATGAACGGGTGTAAACTGATCGTGAGATAGGCGAGAGTCAGAAAGACGAACTCTAGTTTCTCGAGTCGCAACACCACCGTGTCGTCGTCAATGTCACTCATCAGAAAGCGTGTGACGTAATAGGGACTCCAACAAAGGATGAATGTGGCTATGACGAGTAGCGACATCCACTTGACCGTTTTTCCCTGCGACTTGAGCGCGTCGCTCGCCGGACACGCCTGCACGGAACCGACGACCGGAAACGCGACGAGCACCGCGCGGATCATCGCCATGCGCACGCGCAGGCGATTGCGCGCCGTATACAGGATGCGCGCGTACGACACGACGACAGCGAAACTGGCGGCGACGAACACACCCGTGTAGCAGATGTCCCAGTAGATGCGCGCGTCGACCGTCAACATCCGGCGGAAGCACGTCTGCGTCGTCGACGTCGCGTTCCAGAAGGCGGCGTTGTCGTCGTGCGAGGTCAGCGTCACGACGGACACGGGCATGATGGCGCCGGCGATCGCCACGACCCACGTGACGACAATCGCCGTGGTCATGTGACGTGGTTCGATCGGCCGACTGTACGAGTCGGCGATGCGGTTCTGGCGATTGACGCTGACGACGACGACGTTCGCGGCGCTGGCGAGACACGCGAATGACGTCGACGCCTCGTGCGCGAGACACACGGCCGTTGACTGGTGGCCACTTCCGGTTATCACCAGGACGAACGTCAGCGGAATGGCTGTCACGCAGATGACCAGATCGGCGAAGTTGAGGTTCCTCACGAACACGTTGTCGATAGCGCTCACTAAGCGTCGATCGGCGTAGTGAACGGCCAACACGGCCATGTTGCTGAGTAGGCCCGTGACACCGAGTGCGAAGAGAGATGTGGAGACAATCGCGACGAACCACGTCCCGTACGGAGGCTCGCCCTGCTCCATCTCGCCGCCGTCGACCCACGAGTCGTCCGCCGCCGTCATCGCTCCTCTCCCGCTAAACAAACACGACTGGACATTGTCTCGCAGTCGTCGTGAAGGCCCACAGTCGATCGGGCGACCGACCCCACGTGGACCCACGTAACGTTGCCGGGAGCAACAAGGCGAGGCTCCGACCGTCACCGAGCTATTGTCCTCGTAATGAGAACTATGTACACATGCCGATGTTATCGTTCCAACATTGCTCGAGGACAACACTCGTAATTAACGCTTCTGCGGAATAAAATCCACGTAAGAATGATGTACTCCGCCAGAAGCTCTCTCCACGACTACGGTTGTCTGCAGTGTTTAGACACATCTCTAAAAATGCATTTACTGTGACACCCGGAACGTAGAAACAACCAGTGATAACCCTTTTCGTGAATGCCAAACGGCGCCACAACAAGACACATAGTATTCTGCGAAAGCACACCTTCTGTCTAATTGCTTGCCTCAGTCAAGACACCGAACGCATAAAGGCTGGGCGCGACTGGTTCGAGACATAGCCAATCCGACGACCGTAGTCTGAATTAAGTGTTAATTTAACAGCGATTATGAATCAACACGTCTCGTAATGTTGGTCTTCCAGATTGATTCATATCGTCATACATTCAACATACCGATTATTGCTAGTGTTCACAAGTGCCAATCCACGCCAACGTACTATTTTCCAAATAACCTCTTTTGTTCTCATCCAATCTTCTTCTTCGTACTGAGCCTTTGCCTCTTTGTCATATTCTTCCTGGTCGTATTCGTCTTCCACTTCGTCGTGTTATTCTTCTTGTCATCTTCTTCCTGTTCATCTGTGTCCTCTTCATCATTTATTCTTCGTCTTCCTTTTCTCCATCTGCTTAATCGTGTTCCTCTTTCTTTTTCATCGTATTCTTTTTTTCTGTATATTCTTCCTCTTCTTGTTGTTCCTCTTCTTCGAATTTTTGCGATTCGTGTTTCCGTTTTCCGTTTCCTCATTAGCTGATGGGCAGGCTGCTACATGGAACATTTGAGACACAGGTAATCTATACAGCGCGGCACCCCACCACTGTGGCTACGATACATGTGTGTACGACGCATTCAACATACTTCCTGAATATGACGAGGGGAGTACACTGAACACATCAACAGCACTGAACCACACATAAAGTTCACAATCGAACCAGGGAAAGACAGCAAACTTCTTTTCCTTGATCTATAATGCACCCAAAGCTGGACGGTGGACCCACGAAGCTAACCATATACCGGAAGCACACACATGGACCAGTACCTCAATTTCAAGTCATACAACCTATAACTCATAAACTATCAACCATACGCACTCCCACCAGCGGTTACGGCACAGCAGTAGAGCTACCACAGCTGAAGACAGGAATCCAGAACTTGCACACGTACACAATGTCCTGAGAGACAGAGTGGGGCGCCTGTAGTTCCACCACGGAGTGTGAACAAACTATCTATGAAAAACAACAGTACATTGACCCATTTTGGAACTACCATAACTAGCAGGAATATGGGAACAATTTGGCTGGATTTACAAATCACACAGTCACGAATGCTGTTTAGTGGTAGTGCACCCAAAATACAGAACCCCGAAAGAACGCCAATGTGGAACCATCTACCACACCACCTGCGATAACACGCACGCACGCACGCACGCACGCACGCACGCACCCACACACCATCACACACACACACACACACACACACACACACACACACACACACACACACACACACACACACACACACACACACACACACAACACACACCACACACACAAACCACACACACAACCACCACACACACAAACCACACACACACACACACACACACACACACACACACACACACACACACACACACACACACACACACACACACGCACACGCACACGCACACGCACACACGCACACGCACACCACGCACACGCCACACACACACACACACACACACACACACACACACACACACACACACACACACACACACACACACACACACTGGCAGGAGTAGGGGATCATTGTCGGGCCACAGGCCAGCTCGCCTCTATTCCCGGCACACCCATTCGAAACTCTTCTTTTAAGTTTAAGTCAGCCAATTAAATCCCCTACGAGTGGTGGCCTGACTCCGGCCAAGTTACAACAGTGGGTGATTTCAGTCACACCCAGCTCGCATTAGAAATAACATTTAGTATGTATAAACAAATATTCGAATACATACTGCTGCTAGTGTTAAGAAGCGTACGGGTCGTCGTACTGGAATTCCCAGAAAATGTGTACATTCATCTTCATCGTATGTTCATGGCAAACACCCTTTGCTTGTGAGGATGGTGTGTGTGCGCGCGCGCGTGCCCGTGCGCATGCATGTGTGTGCGCGCATATGTGCATATGTGCGTGAGCAAAACAACATTATGCCTGCCCCTCCTCCACTGAAAATCCAAGCTCACTCCTTCGCGTCTGTTGTTTTCACGTGAATATTAATTTGTTCATCGGTTATATATATAGCAGTTATATAAGTGTGTAAGTGCATGTATTCATGGTTTCATTCAGTTGCGAGTTGCGTTAACTATGGATATTGGTACGGTTCTAGCAATTCCACGGATACGAATACGAATACTCACGTGAATTCACAGGTTCATCCACATGTCGTATATATATATATATATATATATATATATATATATATATATATATATATATATATAATATATATATATATATATATATTATATATATATATATATATATATATTGGTTGTCGCGTGGGCCCTCCAATGCAAAATCCTGGCTACGCCACTATTGGCAATGTATTAAATACATTAAAAACCAGGTACTCTCTATGGTTTGGTCTTCAACGTTCAGACATTTATCGCAAGGGAAATATATCGCTACCGTTGCACCATATATCGTCACCAACTAGTAGCCATTTGGTTCGCGGTGGTCTGACCCAACGCGGAACGCATAATATTCTTGAAGCTTATGAGATTGTTTGCCAACCCTATGCCAGCAACAAATTCCAAATTTCCCTGCTTATTGTCAAAGCCGAATTCTAATAAAGCAACGCCACGTCTATTTATAGCGACCACACGTGCCATATTACACAATTCATGACACTAGGCTGACATGTGTGTGTCTTTGCTGGGTCACTGTACAGATTAATTAAATAAAACCTGTCTAATAATGCTACGCCAAGTCTATTTATAGCCACCGCACGTGCCATATTACATAATTCATTGCACTAGGCTGACATTTAAGTTCCTCTACTGGGTCACTGTACAAACTAATTAAATAGACCCTGCCACGTGACACAACACGAAAGAAGTCTAAAAGGCAGCTTATATGTCGATCAGTGCCTATATAAGCGACTTATGCAGACCTGGCATATTTTGTATTTAATACATTTTCGAAAGACCGACCGCGTTTACTGGGCTGTGAAGATGGTCAACCAAGACAGATTTTACTGTACTCCTAACCTTGATGCAGTCAATACCAAACACTGACATTACTGTCTCTGGAAGTCCTAGAATAGTCCCGGGAAAGAATAAACATTTCCTCTAGTCAGTTTCAGAAAAGAAAATATTTGGAATGTCTTGCTGTGGCGATGTTTACATCTGGTTGACCAGTGCTGTCAGATTTGGGAGAGAGATATTTACGAGACCATTTCGAGACCTTGAAAACTGTGCGACGGGCAATCTTCCTTCTTGATTCTAATGGTTTCCATTTCAGTCTTGTCAGCATGATGTTGACATTGAACGTATCATGTAGCTTCTTCTATTGCGCTTAGAAATCAAACTCAGAGTCGCATCGATACAAAAGGGTTGATCGATCTCATGATCAATAAAAACAGTTGTCATGGTGGATAGGCAAGTTTGTAAAGGTATGTCTTTAAATGATGGCGGAATTTAGCAGTATTCGCAACTGATTTAACACTAGAAAGAAGCATATTCCAAAGAGTAGGCGCACCCACAGCAAAAACAACTGATAAATCGAGCAAGGTAAAAGCAGTAACTTTACATTATCCGTATTTAAAGTGATATCATTGAGCACCTTTAGAAGAGCAGTCTCCATAGAATTAAGTATGCAGGTTGGAACATATTTGACAAATTATTTGAATTAAATTTTCAAGAATATTGTTGATGAAGCTGATATTAGAAACAGGTCTATCTATCAAGTAATATTTCGGCAAAGGTGTCTTTCTAAGAAGTGGATTTATATGTACTTATTTGAAATCACCTGTTCTCAGTGATACATTTATGATATTTGTTATCGTACCAAGTAAAGAGTCATTACATGCCTACAACAGTACAGTTAGCAATGAATCTAGATCACACCATTTATTTTGAGAAGACTTCATTATTCGCCTCACTTCCTCAAAAGTAGCTGTAGTAAAAGAAGAAAGTAGATAATTTATCTGTGGAGGTTGAACGTTTGTCTACTTAATTTAACATCATTTTATTATGAACTGGGAACGAAGATTGTATAAGTTAATTGTCTCCTTAAAATAACCTGAGAACATACCATAAAGAGAACTAAATGATTTGTGTTTTGGCAGATCTGGAGCAGCCCGGTCTATGCAAAATTGATGAGGATTTTCAGAGTTACAAGCTTGACACCATATTTGTAAAATATTCTGATTTAGTCACATATAATCTAACAGTATTCGGTAAGCGCTATGGCAGGCCTCTAGGTGAATAGCTACCAAGAATGAAAAGACTGAATCAGATATAAGACTTCAGCAGAGTAATAATATTATTATAATATTACCGTTTTCTTATTACCTAGGAGTGTGGTTGCGTCGACCGTGGAGTACTGCGTCAACGGCTGCACACCACACTCCTGCAGTGCCTTCACGTGTCCCTCTGACAGTTGGTCTCGCCCGTGGCCGCTACGTATCAAGGGCCGTTCGTATCACTGAAACGTCTAGCTCATTGGTCCGTACGGTGCATCGAACACGACCTAGAAACCACATTGCATCGACCCTGATTGGTCAATAGCACCGCAAAACTAGGTTACATGCACCGACCTTTGACACGGCAGCGCGTTCCACGCAACCGAAAACTGGGTTACGCGTAACCTAGTTTTAGCCAATCCGTAAGTCGTAGCGAGCACGTCACCGAGATCCCATTACAATGCAAAACAGGGCTACGCTTACCCATAGATATAAATAGAACACACCAGTAGAACTATAGGGTAAAGATTAATGATCTAACTCTGTGCCTTTACCCCACTTTTAGCACACCGCACGGACGGGTCAGTAGGCCTATGCCTAACATATATTTGTAGACAATATTGACACAGGGAACCAGTTCTACCTGTAGTAGGATATCACAATATATTTTAGCTTAACTAATTTATTTACTTACCTATTTACATGTATGTACACATCCCGGGACAGACGTCACTGATTTGATGGTGTAAAAATAAAGTTTTATTATTATTATCACACAAAAGTGTCACGAGGCAAAGACACGACTCAACCCTTCATGATGATGATGATTAATATATTTATTCAGGATGGCTCAGCTAAATACAGTGTACATTAAAATATACACTAAATATCTTTTCATACCCAACACACAACTACAGACATGCAAAAAAAGATGTAAAATAGTAAGATATATGATGTAACAGGCATAACATATAAATTAAGAAAAAATAAAATCTACAATGATAAAAATTTAATCCAAAACACAGCTTGTTGAAGTACTCTATATAACGTGGTTAAAACATGTTTTACATTTATCTTTTTAAGATATTCCATGTTTTTTTAAGAGGACCTCCTGAAAAGAAATCATGTATATTTTAATGTCCTATTTTTGCACCCAAATAAAATTAAATATATATATATATATATATATATATATATATATATATATATATAAATATAAAAAAAATCCTTTTAAACGGGCGGGTAAATGAAGATAGGAGGGATTCGTAACCAAATGGTTTTTAGCCCTTTTTTTTAAATCCTATATCAACTGTAGTTTATGTGAAGTGGACAAGGTATTTTTTTTGATTTATTATTTTTAAAAATATTAAAAAAATTACCCTTTATTACTTATGATCTACACTGTGAAAATATAAATTGTTATGAATTTTTATTAATTTTTTTTAAAAAAAACCTGTTTTAAATTGTTTTTATAAAAATTTTCCAAAAAAATTTCCATGACAATTCTTTTGAAATTTTTTTTACTAAAAATAAAGCCAAAAAAAAAAATTCATTTTTAAAAAAAGGCAACTGTAAAGGGGTAACGTTTTTTCTAAGCTAGGATCTGCAATGCAATTGATACAGCAAAAAAAGGAAAAAAATAGTGTGCATTATTCAGTTATACATTACTCAAGAATGCTTGTGAATTTATGTTGAGTTATCATAATGAATGATGTTTTCAGAAACTGTATAACACTGTAAATCATTGTAAGATGTACACAAAAGTTATTTTAATGTATTCATATTTTTTTGCGATATGAACCTTGTATTTTGGATACAGCTAAGTTCCATTTAGAGTGATTTGTGTGTATTTGTGTGCATTACACTGTATTCCCAGTCAGTGCAGTTCAGTTTGTTACAAGAAAGAAAATACTGTAGTGTGCTTTTTATCTAAAACAGTTACAGTGTAATTACAAATGTGTTATTTTAAGTAAGTTTTATTGACAAATTCACCCATACATTGTTATATCAGTCAGGGCTATGTCCAGATACATTATTTTATGTGTACTTGGTTACATACACTTGCTATAAATGTAACTGATTAATATTTTGAAATTATTCTATTCTGTAATAGATTTTTTTATTAATTTGAAAAAGATTATAATTAGTTAGTTTCCTAGCATGACATACTTTATGTAAGCTGTGTTTTATATAAATGAAAATTGTAAACCATATGCATTATAACACACGTTAGCTAATGTTTAAAACCAACTTGATATCAGATCCAATGTGCTGTGTATATTCTGGTTAGTTATCTTTATTCTAGTGGGCTATCTTTATTCTGGTGGGCTGTGCTCTCTCTTGCTCTCTCTCTCTCTTTCTCTCACGCTCTCTCTCTCCCTCTCCTGCACTTTCTCTCGCTCTCTCCTTTTTCTCGCTCTCTCTCTCTCTCGCTCTCTTGCTCTGTCTCTCCCTTCTCTTATCCACCAATCACGTCTCTCTCTACCATCTCATCCAGTTCCTGTCTTGTAGCCAACCAAACATGACATATTAGATGGAAGACTCCAACTTTCCTAAAATAGCAGTCTTTGAAGTATGACAACTCCCATGCCTTGATATCGTCACTGCAGTCTTCGGCACATTCTATGCTGACCTCACCAAGAATTATTACTGTTGCACTTAACTTGATGACCTGGTAGAACTCTGTTTGGGCTTGGTCCAGCGAGAAATATTTTATCTGCATTCTTCTACAGCCCACATGTAGGTCTTATGTCTAAGTTGTCTGGGTTGCATTTAATTCCTGTTTGTTTTGCAACCAAGGTGCACGCCATTTATGAAGAACGTTTATTTATATACAAAAAATTTTATATATATATATATATATATATATATATATATATATATATATATATATATATATATACACACACACATTGATACATACACAAACTTGACGATAGTTCGATGCATTTAGAGATGTCCAAAAAAGGAACTTTTTAAATAGAAACAATGCGTGTGCACACAACATGTAATGTTTGCATAAGGAACACCAGCAGGATGTGAACCTCCCACACAACACTGAATCGATATTACCCTAAACTTCCAATGAACAAAATGGTTAGACAAACAACTGACAATGCATTACAACCAGTATTCTAAATCAATCAGTCACAACATTTTATTTATTAGAAAATTTTAATTTATATATCTGACAGGAATATATAATTATTAAAAATCTAAAAACAAGTATGCACAAATTCACTTTTCTGAATAACACTGCTAACTTTGTTTTGAACTCTTCTTTTATGGGAACACATCATCCGTCACGATGGCTGTCAAACACCCTATTTGAACGATTGTGTCTACCTGAAAAAGTGACAAATTACCAAACCAGTACAGTTGTTTCCCACAAACAAATTTTTAATGGTGGTTATTACAACAGGACATTTTGCATTGCCTAACAATATCCCGCATTTTCTCTAGTTGATTATCCTCTGTATGTCTAATGACATCCCAAATATGAATAGGGTATGTGTCATTTAATACATATTAGGTTTTATGTGGGTATGTGTGTATAAAATAGTTATGACATTGCTTTATTGACAAATACAATGTCACTTTATAAAAGGACTGACGTAGACTTGTTAAAAAATGTCTTCCAAAAATACACTGTTGGTGGCACTCCCGTAAGTAACAATTCTTATTTACTCTCTCATTTCTCCTGTTCAAGGTTTTTGTTTGTGGCTATATTCTCCCGGGCTATCCCATATCCTTTTTTTTTGTTCAGTGTCTCTGTGCAGGTCCTTCTAATAGTTATTAAAATATAATGAAAAAAACAAAATAATAAAAATCCATCAATACATAGATGTATTTTAAAGACTACACGAAAGTCTTCCAAGATATAGTTAAGCAGTAACTACTATTTTTTACATGTTCAAGCATTTTTATATCTTTCAATAATATATTTTCCCCAAACAAAACGTATAACGAATTAATTAAAGTTTATCGTGAAAAACAGAAAATTTTTAAAAATAAAATCCAAAATTATGTAATTTATAATATTTATATAATTTAAAAAGGGTATCCGGAAGTGGGGGACACTGGGAACATTCTGCCTATAGTACATTAGTACATATACAGTATCTAATGTTCTACTTGGGCTCGGGACTCCGCTTTGGTTGCTCCTTACAACGTTCCCTGGCGAGAAAGTCACGACCTTTAAACACAACTGACCACTGTGCTACGAGAAAGGGAGGGAGTATCTGCCCCCCAAGCCCGGCGTTCCATTGCCGGATGTGACCCTCCATTTGCGACATCACGTATACACCCCCCCGAGGCATCGAATAACATCAGTTACAATTATAGTAGCAATTTCCTTTTTTTAATACCTATAGTCTTTGACTGGCGAGTTTGGTGTCAACTTGTCTTCACTGGAAATAGTTCTTAAACTGAAAAACTATTTCCAGTGAAGTTATTTGTATTGTAGAATGGCGTTAAAACATCGTTTTTATGTTAGATTATATCATATGATACATTAAACATGTTAACATGCGAAATATAATTATTCATCCATGCACAGTTAGGATAGGTATGTTTACATTAGGCGACTGAAACCAAGATGGCGCCACATCGTCGCCATTTTGTCCTTTATAAAATAGCGATCGTAATTTTGTTTTCCCCATGCGTGTTGGCTTAAACGTCGTTTATATGTTAATTATACATATGATACATTAAAATGTTAACATGTGAACCTATAATTTTTCATCCATACAGATTTATGGATAGGTATGTTTTACAACAAGCGACGTGAAACCAAGATGGCGCCCCATCGTCGCCATTTTGTCCTTTAAAAAATTTAAAAAGGGAAATTTCTTTAAAAAGTTGATAATAATTTTTAAATTTCCCTATAACTCAAATTGGTAAACAGAATACATAACATAAAATAATAAACATAACAGATGTAGACTAAGACAAATTTAGTTATTTTATTTAAGATATTACCGACACCAATCAGACGTGTTGCTTAAACAGGCAAAAACACTTGTCCCAACAATGGCATTGACTTTAGGGACAAAAAAAATGACGAAGCTAAGCAAACCCTTTTTCATCGGAGTAAGCAATAAAATTTTAAAAATCTTAAAGATAAAAGGTATCGGGCAGGAAGACAATGCAATGACTTTAGAACCGCATATAACAAATAAAAAATGGAACCTAGTCTCAATCCTTTAACAATTCTGAAAACATTTAATTTTTGATGCTGTTAAAGGTAAAATTATGGTGGGGTTACAACAGAAAACATTGAATCACGAATATAATTCTATAACAATAATGGAACGTACGAGCATTAGTTGTCTTTCCACCACAAACCATAAACGTTCATACCTTCATAATTTCATGTAATCGTCCCCTCCTCGTTGTGTTTCGGGATCTGTTGATATCCTAGTGTCTGCTGACTCTTAAATGCACCTTGTTCACTTAGTTGAGACCAACTGTCCACTATTTGATCAACCGTGCATCTCTGCGCACCGACCCCAATGAAAAACCAAAAACGATAAAGGGCCCTTTCATTTAAGAACACATTCACCCCAACGTTATCTATTGGGCGTAGCACCCTTCTGTCCCTGCAAGTTACCGATATAGCGAATTACATGTTTCAAAACCCCCGGGTTTTCGTGCACAAATCCCTTAGGTGGCCCAAGCTATGCCAAATTTACGGATTGCATTGTCTGTGTTAAACTGTGATAATGTCAATGAAGCACCG